>JANAVB010020857.1:0-302500 GCA_029216955.1 Iris pallida | reverse complement strand
CGGCCACCCGAGCCAACCGACCGTCGGGGGGGGCAGTGTGGCGAGCAGAGGAGCACCCACCTGCTTCCGCCTCATTATCCCTACATCATATATATATTTATTGAGTCAGTTTAGGATTGACCTAATTAGCCTAATTTGGCCAAGTTGACTAGCAAGTTGACCAAGTTGACAAAAGTCAACTTTGGGTCAAACTTGATCCAAATCGACTCAAACAGACTTGGAATGACTAGATAACTTAAGTTTGACCTAAAATTTGGTAAATGGACTAATTGACTTATAGTTGACCAGGTTTGAACAGGGACCAGGGTTGACCAGTGTTGACCAAGGGTTGACTTTGACCTAGAAGGACCTAGAATCATTTAGAATGCATTATAGACTTTATCTATTTCATATTAGACATTTGTAACCTATGGTTGTTCTAAATAGGACTCAGATACTCCAGTTTGGACTCTTATTCTTATCAGACAGTCGAGATACCAGGCGAGTACATTCTCTGACCGTTTTATACTTGTTAGGAATTATATTCTGGTCATAGTTTAATTTACTTGATGCTGACACGACATTATCACGGATTAGTACTATATGGATCTTTACATAAGATGTTATCCCCCTCGGGTGCATCGAATACATCATGTCATATGCTTTTCACGAACATAATGTATTTTATGGACTCTTATTATTCATGTATACTCATGTGCTCTCATGTACTCTCATGATCTTATGAGCTTCATGTATAAACTATCATGTGCAATAATATAACATGTCTAGATCCTTGTGTATTAATTGGGGCATGGGGGAGTAGAAATAGTCATGTGAACAATTCCAAAGTAGTGTAATCATGTATAAACTCTGTAGTACAATCATATACAGATCAAGCCGTTCACATGTCTATCTTGTACTCTAAATCACATAGTCACTTTCAGTTCTCTATTATCATATATAGATAGCTTTTGTTATCAGTTTTTCTCTTTTTTATGCTTATTTCTTACAGCGTTTCACGTATCTTATTCTAACACATATTTTATATTTCTTGTCAAGATATGAACTGCGTGAGATACATTGTGCTCGTTTCTGTCCTGATTGGACTGTTAAAAATATTACATGTGATGAGAAGGATTTCTGCCCTACATATTATGGCACAGGATTTGATGACCCCGGTGACTTGGACCCTCAGGAGGATCCAACAATCGCTGAGGACTAGCCTATTGTCTAGATTAGATTTCTAGACTAGTTTTCCGTTTAGTTGTCTTATTTGATGTACTTCCAGATATTGATTATTTTGTGTTATTTGAACACTCAGATATTACTCTCATTTGTAGCACTTGTTGGAGATTACTCTTTTATCTTATCCATCTCTTTATTCCTTATTTCTACCTTAGATTTTTTGATTGAGTGTACCTTTATATTGTCCTCCTTTTGGAGAGTATATCATTGTACATGTAGTTATATTGTTAAATGTTGTGACCTAGACAGCATTCTACCGCCGACAATGCGGTATAGGCTGGACGTAACCACTTCTCGTGCCCTTACACTAGGTGCGGGTTGTGACAAAGTCCCACCACTTTTTCCTTATTTTATTTTTCTTCATTCTTCCAAGGACAGCAGCAATAGTTGTTCCCCTTTGCCTTTTGGGTTTTTTTTGTTTCATTTTATTTTGTGGGCCGGGTGACAAGGTGTTAGCTTCTTAGGTTTTGGTTTTATTGATTTAAATGGTTTATAATAATTTGATTTATCTATTAATATCAGTATATATATACACGATAAATACAATGATAAATACTTTATTGAAGTACAGTATATATAATTTGGGGTTATTATATTGTTTTGAATAAAGTAAAATTTTGTAAATAAATATGTGGATTTTGGGATATTATACTAAGTAAGTTATATTAATTTGGGCCTTAAGCCCAATGTATTAGCTTTTGAAATAATTTGGATTTGATGTGTTAATTTATTTTGGGCTGTTGAGATATAGGAATATTAAGTTATATATATGTGAGTTAAATAATTATGTGTGTATATAAAAAATGGTATTCTCTTAAAGATAGTATTCTCATAAAAGCCTTTTATGATAGTTTCCTATATAGTTTACAAACAAAATATATCTTCTTAAACTTGGTTTTATTTGGACTAATATTTAGTGGTATAATTTTTATTGAATTTCAAGTAATTATTTAGGCTAATATTTTCAGAGGTAGTATGAACGTGAACTATTTTCTAGATAGCCATGATAATCATTGGATCAATCAAGGAGATGGCGACTACTCAGAGGTAATATGGACATGGTATCCACGATTTTGGGTGTAAAAAAGCAATCCAGAGGTAATATGGACGTGAAGTGCTTCATCTACTTGAGAAAAAAATATAGAAGAGAGAAATCCCCTTACCAGAACCCATAGGCACCCTTAGCGGATATGGGAGCCTATGCCAGTTCCGTCTTCAGGCATAATACTTCTTCAGGAACTTGTCATTGATGGGCATCATTAGAAAGTCGCCATTAGGTTTCTCCAGCCGGTAGGCGCCATTAGAGTAGACCGTCTCTATAACGAACAATCCCTCCCACTTGGGCTCAAACTTCCAAGCCGTTTTGTGAGTCATCACCATCGGTCTTCGAACTGCCAAGACGAGGTCGTCCACTTGGAATATTCTTTCCCGTACCTTTTTGTTCAAGGCACCGAAAATACGAGCCTGATAAATCACGATTCTTTGCTGCGCTAGCAGGCATTTTTCGTCTAGCGACTCTAACTCTTATAGCAGCCGGCGCTTGTTGTCTTCATCAGTCAGCTGGTTAGTGATGGCTACCCGTAAGGACGAGATTTAGATCTCCAGGGGGAGGACTACCTCGCTCCCATAGACAAGGGAGAATGGTGTGCTGCCCGTGGGTGTACGAACGGACGTACGGTAAGCCCATAGACATTTGCCTAACTTCTCATTCCAGTTACGTTTGTTAGAAGAGATGACTTTCTTGAGCAGCTTGACGATGGTTTTGTTGAATGCCTCGGCTAGTCCATTAGCTACAGGGTTGTAAGCCGTTGACGCCATATTCTGAATTCGGTTATTGTCGTAAAATCGATGGAATACTTGGCTTACGAACTGGGGGCCATTGTCGTGGACAATCCTCCTAGGAACTCCGAAGTGATAAATGACGTGGTGCTTGATAAAGTTGATCACGTTGGAGGTTTTCACTTCTATCAACAGTACTGCTTATGCCCATTTAGAGAAATAGTCCATGATGGCGAGGATGAACCGGTATCCTTTGGAGGAGGGCGGGCTGATTGGCCCGACGATGTCCATTCTCTATGCCTCGAATGGCTAAGAGGCTACCGTGGGGTGTAGATATTCCGAAGGTCGGTGGATGAAGTCAGCATGAAACTGACATGCCTGGTACCTCTTTGTATATTCTATGACGTTTGCTATCATGATGGGTCAATAATAGCCCATGCGGCACAGTCGGTCTTGTAGCTTAGGACTAGGCTGATGGCCTCCGCAGGTCCTATTATGCGCCTCTCGGAGTGCCTCTTGCGCCTCTGTCTGAGACAAATACTGTAGGAGGAGTCCGTCGTATGAACGATGATATAGCATTTTGATGGCTGTGTCATAGAAGAATTAGAGTGAGCGTCTTCTGACGGAAGCTGCTTCCTTTGGGTCTTTACGTAGGATCTCGTAGACTGCGTAGTCTACGAATAGGAATTACCAATCTCAAGTGTCAGTATCTGCTTGTAGCGAGTAGCTTTGACATATGCACAGAGCGTTCTTTGGACAGACTAGCTTCCGTCCCATCACCATAACGGTATATTGGGACCCAACGGGGGCAGCCAGCGAAGTAGCAAGACCAGCTAGTATGTCGGCCTCCAAGTTTTGCAGGTGCGACACATGTTTTATAAAGAACCCTATGAAGGTAGAGATGATGTCGATCGCCGAATGGTGGTAGGGGATCAGGTCTTCATGTCGAACCTCGTACTGCCTTCGAACCTGGCTGATGATTAACTTTGAGTCTCCATAGGGCTTGATATAGTCAACCCCCAGCTGTTTAGCGAGTTGGAGCCCAAATGATGAGAGCGTTGTACTCCATAGCATTGTTGTGTATTATGTCTGCCTTTATGGTTGTGTATTTTGTACAGAAGTAAGAATTCCTTTTAGAGTAGATAACTCTATTGGGAACTAGGTGTTTACTCAGAGGTGATATGGACATGATAAACACAGGAATTTTTGTAGAGACACTTTTCTTACTCAGATGTAATATAGACATGGCAAGGATAGACTCTACGGGGGTACAAAACGACTCAGAGGTAATATAGACGTGAAGGATTCTATGAGTAACAACCGTGGGGGGTTGTTATGGAAGGGTTGCCTACTTAGAGGTAATATGGACATGACAAGCACCCTTTTCCAGAATAATAGTTCATAGGTAATATGGACATGAAATGTTTTTTCTAGAGAACTTTGACAACTCAAGGCTATCATAGGAAAAGTGTGACTACTCAGAGGTAATATGGACATGGTAGACACGATATAAAATAACACTTCAGAGGTGATATGGACGTGAAATGTTTTCTAGGTGGTCATGAGAACATGAAGTCATCATGGGATAGGCGACTACTCAATGGTAATATAGACATGGTAGACGCGATGACTAAGGTGTAGGGAATCAATCCAGAAGTAATATGAACGTGGAAGGTTTTTCGCTAGGGAAAGGTATAGTAGGGATAAATTCTTTCAAAGGAATTCATGAACACTTACTAAGATGTGGGAGATTCGGACTGCGCGCGACGCCATTCCCATTGAAATCCTAGGCGTTGAGCCCAAGGTTCATCTTTGAAGCACTCGACCGCCTGGTCTTTATCTTCGACTGGAGGGCGTGCATAGGCCATGTTAGCTGACAGCATCCTTTTGAAGACCTGGCTGGTACTGGTATCGGAGTCCCAGGTTGAGAACTCAAAAGAGTGTGAGTGCGTCATGACTTCTGTCTCCGAGCCTTCTGAAGTGGAAGTAGGCGTAATATAATCCAACCTCCGACGGGTGCGTTGGTAATAATTTTGGACCTTTTCCTTTGGAGCTCGAATCCTAAGGGAAGGTACCGACCTTTACCATAGTTAAGCCCTTTGTTGTTGTTCAGGTCGTAACCCATCTTCTGTATGAGGTGTCTGGCTTGAGTACGTAGTGGTAGAGCTGCATCTTGCCGCTGTCGGATTCTGGATCTTCGGGAGCTAGTTGCTGAGGATGCTCCACTCGACCAAAGATGATGGGTTCCTCTTCTTTCCTTCTCGCTGGAACGAAAAAGTAGGCCCCCAGGAGGGGACAACTTGGCTGCATGGTTGGCGGTTGTTACTTGCGTTTACAGCTTACATAGAGAGTTGTCTCGGAAATATTTAGCGTTCCAATATGCACAAAAGTAATTCGAAGACAACTTTTTATTAATAAAATAAGATATTTTATTCTAGGGGATTACATCATCAAAAGAGTGCGCTTCCGTATTGGCGCAGATGTAGTCTCCTAGCTCATCATCAGTGAGGACTGGGGCTATCGAGGAAAGAGGAGGAGGACACTTCCTTTTTAGTTTGATCACCAAAGGGGTCGCGGCCGGAGGCTCCTGTGCCTTCATGGTCGGCCTTGCGGACCTCCGACGTAGCCTTATTCGCACAGACTCCTGGCCATCATCTGGCGTTACTGAGGGAAAAGGTGGTACCGTGCCTCGGAGCTTAACGACGAGAGACGCAGACACCTTGGGGGGTCTTCCCTTCAGTCGAACCTTTAGAGGTTCTTCGGCAACCGCTGCGCTTCCTGAGGCCGTCTCCACCTCATCATTAGCATAATTGCCCTCATCGTCCAAAGGGACTGAGTTGTATAGATCAGCATCCGTACAGTAGGCTTCAAGTCCCCGGAACGGGTCGATGTCAGCGAACTCGGTCTTGATAATCCCGTCGTTGGCCACATACTTTATGCACTAATGGAGGGTAGAAGGAACAATCATGTACTCATGGATCCATGGTTGTCCCAACAGCATGTTGTAATTTATGTCAGTGTTGATGACATAGCAAGTTACTTCGGTATGGACACTTCAAGCAAATTTTGCCCAGAGGCTCGCTCTTTCCCGTATTGAAGCCTCTGATTGCTGTGTCTGATGCAGTCAGCCGATACATCAGAATCCCTAGAGTTTGGAGCAGACTCCTTGGGTGATGCTGAGAGAGGAGCTCGGGTCGATGTGGATGCGATCGACTTTAATGGCACCGACATACCCTGTATAGTACAGAGGCCTATTATGACGGTTGTTCTTTAGCAGCATGTCTTGTTGGGTGAAGGTGATACTGGGGATCACTTTGACCAAGCTGTGACAATATGGGCAGCCCGCATGGTCTTCTTTGGTAGTCGCACCTACGTGAGAAAGGACTCGGCATTCTGGAAGGCTTCGTTGAGCGCATCTCGGGTCTCTTTGGAGGGACGGATGATCTCGAAAAGTGACAATCTTGCCGGGGTATTAGGTAGTTGCGCCAGTATATCAAAGTTGTAAGGTTTGATAGGCCCTATTGCCGAGTCTTTTCTGAGAGGCTTATCAAAATGAACCTCCTTTTGCTTCTGCCTTTCTGCGGCAGGAGTCTGAGACGGGCCTGCCTCTGATACATCAGGAACAGGGGCTGTAGTTAGTGGAGGCGCTGCCTCCTCTGGAGCCTGTTTTTCTTCTTGCTGCTGCGTCGAACGAGTGGTCACCAAGGTGTCATCGGTCGAAGTCGAGACCATGCGGCATGTCCTGATATTTTTTCCTTTGACAGAAGGGGTTGTTAGGCGCCATCATGTCAAGAGTCAGGTCAGGGTGGACCCACATGACCTCGCCTTGCTGTATGGAGAATGGGATGAGCCCTTGAGTATTGTCCCACACTGGTAAAAGATTAACTTCTTCTATTGTTGCCCTCGGGATGGGGACGACCCCATCCTGTGCCTCCGTGGTTGGAAAACTTCCAAACTGGAGAGTAACCATATTGGTCGTGACAGTCTTTTCTTCATAGTCAAGTGATATGACTTTGGCGTCGATGAGGCACTGAATCTGTTCGTTCAACACATAGCAATCACATGTCGGATGATGGACATACTGATGATAATGGCAGTATTTAGGGTTGTCCACCTTCCCCACTTTGTCGGGGCGCTTTGGTGTCGGGAGAGACAGCTTGCCACTTTTTGTCAGCATATTAAAGAGTTCCAGCGTATCCTCGTCGTTGAAGGAGTAAGTCTCCCTTGGCTTCTGCGCTTCTACAGACTTGGGGTTCATGGTTACCGAACCTTTGGAGATGTTGACGGTCATGGCCTGCTTTCCTTTTCCGTCCTTGGGGTTGTTGCTAGACGAACGTCTCCCCTTGTCTTCGAGAGGAGTAAAGTTCTGTTCCAGGAGCTGCGTGTACTGGGCTTTCCTTTGTGCCACATCCGCCTTTGTAATGAAAGACGTCCACTCTGTGCAAGAAGCACTATGCCACCATTTTATTGTAGGCAGCATGTTCTTGCGGCATGAGTCCATAAACATGGGCTCGGGCATACCAGGCGGTAGCCTTAAGACTGTCTGACGGAAGCACTCAATATATGCGCGAATATGCTCATTTTCTCTCTGGACGACCTCCATGATAGTTGGCATTGTCATGTCCATCCCTCCTTCATAGAATCGATCTACGAATAGATTCTTCAGGTCCTCGAATGATGAAATACAATCATCCAAAAGGATGCAGAACCATTCATAGGCTATCCCCTGCAGAGCTCCTATGAAGATGTTGGTAAGGACGGCGTCGTCTTTCGGCAAGTGCCCTGTCACTGAGGCAAAGTACCTCAAGTATCATTCGGAAGACTCCTTTTTCTCGTAAGGCGTGAGCGTCTGCAGATTATACTTGGGAAGATAAACTACGTGTAGAAGCATGGAATTTTAGAGCCAGAAATCCTATGCGCCAGATACTACATGCGCACAGCAAAACCAACAAATATGGACATTTGAAAGAGGACTTTTTATTACATATAAAAGTCTATTACATGTCTAGAAAAAGTGGTACAAAGGAGAATTTCTATAAGAAAAAGACTCTAAGTCTACAACCAGCAACCACTATGCGCCTTCAGTCAGGCGCAGCAGCCACCATGCGCCTTCAACCAGGCGCATCCCGCCATGCGCATCCAGCAGGGCGCATCCTTTCAGCAGCTCAGTTATGTGCATCCCCAGTTATGTGCATCCCTTCAGCAGCCCAGTTTTGTGCCGCTCTTCCAGCCAGGCTCACCTGATAAGTGCTTCGACTAATGAAGCATTTAACCCTCTGGCTGTAACCAAGGAAGAGAAGAGCACCGCAAAACTGTGGCCAGGGGAGGCTTCGAAAGAGCCTCCAAAGGCGAAGGAAGACCGTGATCGAAACCGCGGCTAAAGGAGCAGCTTTCAACACAACCAGAATGGACAACGCCCACTTTGAAGGAAGAAAGAGCCTAGCACCGCCATTCCGATCTACGGCTCTTCCGGAATAACGAAAATGAGGCCCGAGCATCCCTATCTTTGGATGCAACAGGCACCTTCCGCCTGCCTCGGAAGCCCACGACTCCGTCTTTTGGATATAACAGTCACCTTCAAGTGCATCAACGAAGACATGGCGTCGCATCTTCACCCTTGGGAGCATTTCTTCAACAGAATGCATCCGAGTAAACAAGTTCATGTTGGAAGTACGTGAGAGAAGGAGAAGCAAACCCTCTCTCTATGCCACTATTTATAGGCCGGGCAAATCAAACCCACGCGCCAAGTGGATGGCTCTCCGAATTCCGTGTAATGAATTTGTATTAAATGGATGAACCGGACGCCTCGAATTCAGCCAAACGGCTATTTAAAGCACTCAAAGAACGTAACAGCCGCATCATTAAAGACGTATCAGATGCGCCGGCCAGATAGCGCATCACCCCGACGCGCCCTCCGACATCAAGCGCATCATACAGACACGCCCCTCAGTATCAAGCGTATCACAGACCAAGCGCTTCATAGGGGATGCGCCCCCGTGCGTCCCCATACGCCTAGTGGAACGTCAATCAACGTGCCCACTCAGCTGTCCATTGAATGTCACCAACATTAAATGCTGAACTGACAGAGTTGGCAGCACACCTCCCAAAGTCTGAACAGTTGACAGCTTTTTCAGAAGACAAAGCGTCGGCAACGTCAGCATCATCATTACATTACTCCGACGGCTACTGCCACATGGCCACCCAACCATCCGCATGTGCCTCAAAGGCCATGCGCCTCAGACTTTTCACTGATCCCTAAAGACAAAAAAAAAGTCTCCATTTTAGCTCGGCATGCGCCTCAAAAGCCATGCGTCCCAGACTGCTCTCTGATCCCGAAAGACAGGAGTAAAGTCACTACTGAAGCCTCGCATACGCCTCAAAAGCCATGCGCCCAGAATGGTTCGTGACTCCTAAAGGTTACGAGCCAGAGTCTCCTCATGCGCCCTATCCTAGGCGCATCCTACCAGATCACCCCCTCCATCAAATCCGAGATCTCCGAGCCATGAGTCGATGACACGTGTCCTTTGACTCGATTCACCCAAGATCTCAGCAACAGAAAGATCTTCTCCTCTGCTACGTACCGATCCACAACAGCAGTATGAAGAAGTCAACCCCTCGATCAGGGCACATCGTCCATGCGCCTCCATCAGCAATCAACACGTGGCATCCCCACGCACCGGCGTATCCTACATGCGCGCATGAGCAGCCAGCCTGCAAAACTATAAATAGAGGGATCATTTCCTTCTCACCCACGCATAAAAAACGCACAGAATATACAACGAACACACAGAGACTGCGTACCACGAGAGAAGCAGATACAGACACTCAACGTCTTCCTCCTCTCAGCAAGCTCCAGCACCCAGAGCAATCCAAACCTTCAAAGAACCGATAACCGTCGTCAGCTCGTCAACGGAGTCAACGCATTACCACTCACTCCATCGGTACAAGGGACCCAAATAAACAAAAGTGTACTCCTAGGACTACATCTAAGTCCTATATTGTAACACTGTTCTGTTTGTATTGAAATTTGCAATAAAAGAATTTTAATGGCAAACAAGCTGGCGACTCTGCTGGGGACCTCTTTCTCCTCCACCGAGAAAGCTTTGTCGCAAGCCGACGACGTGAAGGTGGGCTCCTCCCATAAGACGTTGGTCGTACGCCTCAATCAACAGGCGTATGAGGAGTTCATCTCTGAAGGCAGTGCGAGTCCTTCGAAGCGGCTGCCAAAGCCGAAGAAGACCCGCCGAGTCTGGGTGTGCAAGGTCGACGCCTCGGGCACCACCACTGAAGGGGATGCGCCAATCCAGCCTTCCCTTCCTGCTGACATCCTCAGCAACCAAGATGCGCCCACCGGTGCAGCGCATCTCTCGGGGAAGCGTGCGGCTAACCACATTCCCCAGCCATCTCCCTCTCAGGCGAGGAAGATGCGTCGACGGAGCAGGGGCGCAGCCAATGCCCCGTGCATCACCTCTGATGCGCCACTAAAAGTCTCTGTCTTTGACAGACTCACTCGCTGTAGTGGCAAGGAGAATTTGGATTCTGAGTACTACGCGCCCCAGCGGCCTGGTACGAAGAAGTCCAAGGCAGCACGGGCCATGCGCCACAAACATGCTATGCTATCAGCAAGCCAGAAGCATGCGCTCACAATCATGCGCGTCGCTGATGGTAAGCTGTACAAGGTTGACTCAGGTGCTTCTGCGCCAGAAACGAGTCGACCTTCAAAGTCCTCGTCTCGCTTGGGCGCATCTATTGCGTGCACAACCAAGTTGAGCGAGGCAAATTCAGTGGTCTTGAACTCCCGTGCCTCCTCTGGTTGTGCGTCTGAGGTCCATTAAAGTCACTTCAGATGTTGTGGTTCCCCCACTACTGATCGGGATGCCTGTTTGGTATTAGATCAGGGGACGCAGCACTCACCCGACCACCCCGGCGCTTGGCCTTGCCATGCGCCTGAAGGGGGTGTGAAGGCGGCACTCTCCTCCAACGATGCGTAACGTGATCACTCACAAGCGCCGATCAGGAGAGTCAACTGACAAGCACGATGTACCCCTCACGGGGCACACTTGTGCTGTCGTCACCATCAACTGCTGTTGTAAAATGGCAGTCCCACCAAGGCAGTCGGTGTTCCAGCGGCTGCAATCATCGACACCCCTCCGACGTCGCCTCGGGAAGAAGGGGTCAACAGAAGAAGAACCAAGGGTTGCCTCATGCAACGTGGTCTCCAACTCCTCGTCAGTCCGAAAGACGATTGGCAATTCCTCGTCCTCATCCAAAAGCCAGCCGAGGAAAACCAAGGCAGCAGTCTCGTCCTCCGGTGTGTTCGAAGGCACTCGAAGGAGGAAGAAGATCTTGGAGGAGGCTGGGGGTAGTCAGACCCTTGTCGAGCCTTCTTCCGAAGACGAAGGTGCCCAAAGCACAGCTGAGGCGCATCTTCATCCTCGAGGCGAAGTCAGCCTCCCAGAAGACCCTCAAAACGAGAATATCCCCCAGAACATAGCTGGGGGTAGTCTAGCATCTGCGGACCTGGATTTCGGAGACGAGGAGGCCATTCAAGACGAAGCCGACGGTAATCAGGCCCTTGCAGATGCGCCCGTCGGGAGTGATCTCCAGAACATGGCTGGGGTGGCCAAGATGAGCCAGGAGAGGCAACTCCCCTACAAGAGAGCAAGGCCGAGAGTGAAGCCTCAACCCATCCGTCCACTTCCGGTCGCGTCACGACAGTAAATATGACTGGGGAGGATATCGAGTCTGATGCGCCGCCATAAGACCTCGTCCAGCGCATAGACACATTAGAGGGAGGACTCAAAACCCTCTCTGCCTCTATGCAAACACTGACTCAAGCAGTGTTTGAGATACAGTCAGCCTTGACCAGAACACCTTCTACCGGTCCTGATCCTGGGGCCAATGGAGAATCGAGTATACCCCTTCAACGGGTATCCTCAGACACGGATCGTCGTGAGATACCTCGGACGTCGGAGCCCTCAAACGCTCAACTCCCGGTGGTACCACCTTCCCCGACTCCCAGCTCCACAGAAGACGTGGTCGAGATGATTAGGGACTTGTGGGAACGCTTTGAGTCCAAGACGAGGTAAGAGGAGCGCCAGAAGATGGGCATCCCCCAACCTTATCCCCTTGAGTGGAATAAGGTGGTTTATCCTCCAAAGTATAAACCACAAACACTGACGCCGTACGATGGGAAGGACTCTCCGCGTCGCTACCTGACATACTTCCAGTCTCAGACGGGGCATCTTCCGAAGGAGGACGCGCTCCTCACTAGTATATTCGTCGGAGCATTGAAGGGAGTGGCGTACGACTGGTACTGCAGCCTCCCCGACAATTCTATATCGTCCTTCGACGACCTGACGTGCCTCTTTCTCGACCGTTTCTACGACGGCAGAAAGGACATGACAATGGCGTCCCTTATAGAAATACGCCAGAAGGAGAAGGAAACGGTTCGAGTGTTCATCGAACGCTTCCGACATGCCTGCTTCAGACTACCTCCGGGCATGCCAGAACATGCGCTTCTCTCCTCCTGCAGCATGAACATGCTGCCTGCAGTTAAGCTCTGGCTGAACACCACTCCTCCTCCCGACTGGAGTTCCTTGATCATTGAAGCAGAAGCCGCAGAGAAAAAGGCGGCCAATGCTCGTCTTCTGGGTGTCAGTTTCCCTGCCTTCGAGGATAAGGGGAAGCGGTCTGCAGCCAACAACCCCGGACGAGAGACAAAGAGGAAATAGGCATTGACTGTCATGCCTCAAAAGGTGCGTCAGCCCCTACTCAGAAGCCTCCACTCGCGCCAAGGCCAAAGGAGGTTTATTCATTCAATGACGAAGACACTCTGTAACTCTTTGAGGTACTGAAGCAGGGTGACAAGATCAAGCTTCCGGACCCGAAGCGTCCCGACGATGTTGGGAAAGTGGACAACCCGAGGTACTGTCACTACCATCGGTTTGTCGGACACCCAACCAAGGACTGCTATGTCCTCAAGAATTACATCCAGCGCATGATCAATGCGGATGTAATCTCCGTCGACTACGAGGAGAAGACGGTGTCCGCCAACGTGGTATCACTCCAGTTCGGCACCTTGCCGCCAACTACCACACAAGATGGTATCGTCCCCATTCCTAAGGCGACAATGGAGGTGGTTAACTTACCACCTACCCGTGACAACGTGAGTGGACTCATCCCACTCACCACATCTCGAGGGAAGGTCCTATGGGTTCACCCTGACCTCGTCTCCGAGGTGACTCGACCGGAGGTACGCCCTACATCCAAATCCAAAGGCAGGAAGATCAAGTCTTGCCGCACGGTCTCTTCTTCAACGGAAGAGGCACTTCCTGTGCAGACGCGTTCACAACTGAACGTCCAACCCGACGAAGCTGCCGTCGAGGTGGTGCCCCCTGGCACCATTCCTGCTGCCCAGGAGGGGGGTCTATCTAAGCCCTCAGCAGTCAATAAGCAGAAGCATGTGGAGGCTCGTTTTGACAGACCGCTACGAAAGGAAAATGCTTCGGGGCTAGCCAAGCCCCACAACTTCGACATACTGGCACAACTGGCCAGTACTCCTGCCCGCCTATCCTTGTTCGAGCTCCTGCGTCTTTCCAAAGACTCCCGACAAGCTCTCTGTGAAGCTCTGAAGGATGCTGAATCCTTCCTCAGTCAGGTCAAGCAGCCTGAAGATATCTGAACTACCTGTGCGCACTGTCATTGTGCGGATGAAGTTATCCCGAACATAACTTTCATCCAACAAGACATGCTGCTCAAGCACCACCGACATAACCGGCCACTATACTACACAGGGTATGTCGGTTCAGTTAAGGTGAGTCGGATTCAGATCGATCCGGGGTCTTCCCTCAGCATCATTCCGAAGGCGCTACTCTCAACACTGGGGATCCCGATGTACCGGCTGGCGCCCTTCAACACAATAATCAGTGGCTTCAACGCTAGTAAAAGCGAGTCGTTGGGCAAAATTCGGCTGAAGTGTCACATCGGTAATCTCAGAACTGAGGTGACCTGCTACATGGTGGATGTCGAGGTCAACTCCAACATCCTGCTCGGTCGACCGTGGCTCCATGAGTATATGGTGGTGCCATCCACGCTCCACCAATGCATGAAGTACGTGTCCACCAATGGCGTCATCCGAACGGAGTTTGCAGACATCGACCCTTTCAAGGGGATTGAAGCCTACTTCACCGACTCCGACTTGTACAAGTCACCTGACGAGGAAGAAGCCAATGATGCTGATGACGAGGCAGAAGCGGCAGCAGAGCCGGACATGGAGCCTGAGGTCACTCCCGACGCCCCTTTGAAGATCCGACTCAAAGGCAAACCACCTCAGAAGTTGCCTTCCATGAGCATTAAGCTACTCGGAAAAGCACCAGCTGCTCCTGAAGCTTCCCTGAAGATACGCCTCAAGGGAAAGCCGCCTCAAACATCGGCTCCCCTTGTTGCAAAATTACAAGGGAAGGCACCTATCACCAGAGACGCAGTTGAGGCACCTCTGAAGGTGCGTCTCAAGGGCAAGCTGCCGCAGTCATCCAAGATACTCAAGAAGGCTCACATAACCCTCTCGGACCCCAAAATCAAAGCTGTGGTGGACTCTTCTGATCTAACCCCAGTGCTTACAGATGAGGAACTAGGCGAATACATCTCTGCTGATGTAGACGCACCCTCCCTAGACAATGTAATCCCACGGGATAAAATCTTGTATTTTATCAATAATAGAGTGTCTTTTAATTATTCCTGCCTTCCACATTGGAATGCCATGTATACATTAGATAACGCTCTACGGTCGTTGCAAACACAAATAACGACCGTCCATCATGTAAATCGAGTAGTCCCGTCTCAAGGAGTCTGTTACATAATCCCTCCACGAAGTCGAGACGAAGAATCCATCATATTTGGCAAAGCCGAGCGTCATCAAGACCTCCCGCCACTCGAGCCAGAGCCAGATACCGGCAGAATACAAGTCTACCGGTACACGGATACGGCAAAGCACATCATCCAAAAGATGGGCTACGACCTAAAAAGCAACAAAGGCCTGAACTACGGCAAGGGTCAACGTCTCCCTTTCCGGCTTCCAACACCTAAAGGAAAGCCACATGACTACTACAATCAGACTCGACGGGGGGTAGGCTATGTCACGCCGCCATCAACTTCAGAGAGTTTGGACGTAGAGGAAGTAGAACATTCTCACTCCTCCGAAGCATCGACGTGGGATTCCGATACCAGCATCGGACCAGTCTTCAGGAAAGTGCTGTCAGCTAACATAACATCTGCACAACCTCAAGAAGATGAAGGAGAAGACCAAACGCCGGAACCCTTCGAAGAAGAATCCTGGGCTCAACGCCTAGGAGAACAATGGGAGTCTCATTTTGAATTACGTGAACCTCCCATCGAAGACAAAGTCGAGCAGATCGACCTTAGGGACGGAGCTTCTTCCAAACCCATCTTCATCAGCTAAAGCCTAGAGGTAGAAGACCGAGAGTCTTTAATCCAGCTTACTAAAGAGTATATCGATGTCTTCGCCTGGAGCTATGAAGACATGCCGGGACTCGATCCCCAGATCGCGATGCATAGGCTGAACATCTTACCTGATGCCAAGCCTGTCAAACAACAACAGCGACGCTTCCGTCCGGACATCATGAACGCCATCGATCAGGAGGTGGATAAACTCTTGACTAGCGACTTCATACGTGAGGAACAACACCCAGATTGGGTAGCCAACGTCGTCCCCATCACCAAGAAGAATGGGAAGATACGAGTCTGTATCGACTTCATGGATCTCAACTCGGCTTGTCCGAAGGACAAATTCCTGCTTCCAATCACAGATGTGATGATCGACAACACATGTGGCTTTGAACGCATGTCTTTCATGGACGAATATTCAGGCTACAATCAAATCAAGATGTTCTCCGATGATGCAAAACACACGTCATTCAGGACTCCGAAGGGTGTTTTCTGCTACACAGTGATGCCCTTCGGCTTGAAGAACGTCGGTGCGACATACCAACGAGCTATGAGCACCATTTTCCGTCAACACCTTCGTAAGACAGTCGAATGCTTTGTTGACGACATCGCAGTCAAAGAGCCGTCTCAAAAGAGATCACCTGCAAGATCTCAAAACAGTCTTCGGTCTCATGCGGGCGCACCAACTCAAGATGAACCCCGCTAAATCCTTCCTAGGGGTTTCTAGCGGAAAGTTCTTGGGCTTCGTTATCACGGCAAAAGGCATTCATGTTGACCCAGAGAAGACTAAAGCCATCCTCAACATGGACCCGCCGAAGAACCTTCGAGAACTTCGGGGCCTACAGGGACGTCTGGCATACATCCGGAGGTTCATAGCAAATCTTTCCGGCAAATGTCAACCCTTTACTCAGCTCATAAGAAAGGGGGTCTCTTACGTCTGGACAGAGGAATACCAAAAGGCTTTCGGCGACATCAAAGCCTACTTGACGAGCCCACCAGTCCTGGTGGCACCCGTCGCCGGCAAACTATTTCTCCTTTATGTCCATGCCATGGATCATTCCCTCGGCGCTCTGCTAGCTCAGAACAGCGATACAGGCTATGAACAAGCAATCTATTACCTCAGTCGAACGCTCATCGGGGCCGAACACCGGTACAACCCCGTAGAGAAGGAGTGCTTGGCTTTGGTGTTCGCCATCCAGAAGACTCGTCATTATGTCTCGGGCCAGACAATACATGTCATCTCCCGGATCAATCCACTCAGAGTCCTCATGACGAAGCCAGGATCATTGAACTCCCAGCTAGCTACATGGGCAATCCTGCTAACACCGTATAACATAGTGTTTGTGCCACAAAAAGCTGTTAAGGGTCAGGCCCTCGCCGACTTTTTAGCTGTACACCCCATCCTAGAATCTTTAAGACTCTATAAAGACATCCCGGATGAGGTCCAAGAATCCAATATCACCGAAGAAAACTCCGTCTGGCGGATGTTTTTCGATGGCGCTTCAAGAACAGGCCCCAAAAGCCAAATCATCGCAGGAGTGGGGGTAGTCTTGGTCTCCCCCGATCAGCTGGTCATCCAGCATGCTTACTCCCTCTCGAAGCCTTGCTCCAACAATGTTGCCGAGTACAATACGCTCATTATGGAACTCCAGCTGGCACAACAGCTGGGGGTGGATCATCTGGAGGCCTACGGCGATTCCAAACTCGTCGTAAACCAGATCAGAGGACAATATAAAGTTCGTCATGAAGATCTGATCCCTTACCATGAAGTTGCATTGAACATCATTTCAACCTTTACTGGGTTCTTCATCGAACATGTACCCCGTCTACAAAACTTGGAGGTCGATGCTTTGGCTGGCCTCGCGGCCTCATTGGCAGCACCCCTCGGGACTCAACACTATGTCACGGTAGTCGGAAGAGACTTGGTCTATCCTAAAAACAACCTATGCTCACACATGGCCTATGCCATGCCGACAAATACTGGTGTTAATGTCCGAGACTGGAGGTTCCTGTTCATCGACTTTGCTGTCTACGGAATTCTCCCAGAAGACCCGAAGGAAGCCGTCTCAGTCAGGAGACGTTCCCTTCGATTATATTATGATACAGCCACTAAAATGCTGTACCGACGCTCCTACGATGGGCTCCTCCTTCGATGCCTGTCCAATGAAGAAGCAGCCGAAGCCCTTCGAGAAGCTCATGACGGAACTTACGGGGCTCATCAACCTGGGCCTAAGCTGCAGGACCGACTGCGGCGCATGGGCTACTACTGGCCAACCATAGCCGCTGACGCTGTCGACTACGCTAAGAAGTGCCATGCGTGCCAGCTTCATGCAGACTTTATTCACACACCGTCAGAACCTCTACATCCTACAGTCGCCTCCTGGCCCTTTGAAGCCTGGGGCATGGACATTGTAGGGCCAATCACCCCTCCTTCATCGAGGGGACACCGCTTCATCCTGGCTATTACTGATTACTTTTCTAAATGGGCAGAAGTTGTCCCACTGGCAGAAATGAAGAGCTCCAGGGTAATCAGCTTCATCAAACACCATGTCATCTACCGCTTCGGAGTACCCCGGCAGATCATCCATGACAATGGTCCTCAGTTCATCAGCCACATTTTCAGCAGGTTCTGTGACAAGAATCGTATTCAAAATATGGCCTCAACCGCCTACAATCTGGCAGCAAACGGATTGGCCGAGGCGTTCAACAAGACTATCGTCAGGCTACTCAAAAAGGTCGTGTCATCCAATAAACACGACTGGGACGAAAAGCTTGGCGAATGCCTTTGGGCCTATCGCACAACGGTACGGACCCCAACAGACAACACACCATTCTCCTAGGTCTACGGGAGTGAAGCGGTACTGCCTCTCGAGATCCAGATACCCTCACTCCGTGTAGCAATCACAAACAAACTCACAGAAGAGGACAATCAACGTCGTCGTCTACGGAAATTGGAGGCAGTTGATGAGAAGCGTCTCCTAGCTCAACAATGCATCGAACTCTACCAAGTCCGTATATCACAGGCTTTCAACAAGAAGGTCAAACAGAGGACTTTCCAAGTTGGCGACCTGGTTCTGCAGTCAGGCGACCTGGTTCGAGCCCAAGTGGGAAGGACCTTTCATCATAGAGACGGTATACTCAAACGGCGCTTACCGCCTCGCTAAACCCAATGGGGACTTGTTTACGATGCCCATCAATGGCAAGTTCCTGAAGAAGTACTACTCTTGACATCTTTCAGACTTGTGCTTCCATAAGGGGATTTGTGGACCTAATCATCAAGGCTCACATACAATCCCTTTCTACAAACTCATGCGCTTCCGGAACCCAGCTGTTCCGTGGCATCCTCCAGTAGAAGAACAACCACGTCCATATCACCTCTGAGTTGTTCCCCTGCGCCCTACAAAGCGGAACCTTACATTCCATAAGGCTACGCTATCCCGCATGTTTACCACGTCCACATTACCTCTGAGTAAACATCCCGTACAGACAACCCCCGTGTTATCGTATATTGATCGCAGAACTTCCACATACACATTACCTCTGAGTAGTTCCGCGTATCCCCCAGAGTCATTCCTACCACGTCCATAACACCTCTGAGTAGGAAGATTCTATCGTCTGAACCCCTTATTTGCCACGTCCACATTACCTCTGAGCAAACATGGTGGTTCTTTCAAACTTATTATCTGTACCTAAAAACCAAGGTGCGCAAAAGATAATAGGTCCACACAAATCATCAAGTTCATGACAAGAAAAAATGAGTATATCACAGAAAAGGGTGTACTTCTTTATTTCTAAAAAGTGAGTAAAGGATTAGAATATCCCCAGCAAGAGTTGCAAAAAAACACAAAAATAAGAGACTACGACCCCTAAGCATCCCCTGGGTTGGCCGAAAGCTCTTCAATATGACGCCTCAAGTCTGCCACCCGAGTCTCCACAGTCGCCAAGACCCGGCGTTCAGCTTCTTGACGTATCGCCTCTATGGCCTCAAGAGAGGTGTCCTTCTCATGCTTCTCATCCAGGTGCTACCACTGCTGAGCTAGGGCAAGAGCTCGGTGGGTAAAGGTTGCTTCTTCCTCCTTGAGTGCCACATGTTCAGCCTGGGCACGTTCGGCATCTAACAAAAGTTGGGCTCGCTGATCCTCAAGACGGCGGATCTGGGCATCAATATCTGCGATATTAGCATCCAACGCAGCTCGCGCCTTCACCCTCTCCTGCGTAGACTAAGACAACCGCTCCACTGCAGCTTCAGTCTCAGCCACCTTGCGCTCCCAGACACTCACGGTGGCCTGGTAAGAAGACTCAATCTCGGCGATCAGCTTCCCCTTCTTCGCATCTATCAAGACGGAGAGGTCATTTCGCTGGATGCGCTGAAATTCTGAGAGTCGCTGGTCCAGCTCAACCACCGAAGCCTCCAGGATCTCGGCCATATGAACATGGCCTTGGTGAAGACGGATCAGGTCGATATAAGGCATCGCCAGAGTTTTTGCCGTTGCAAAGCTCCTATTGGCGTTCATCACCGCAGACACACCCCTCTGCAACATTTTATATACCCCCTCAACGATGAATTTCATATATTCATCTGCATCCGCCAGTACCTGTGGCGTCATAGCAGGAGTTGGAGGAGCTGCTGTAGTTGGCGGACCGGAGGAAGATCCGCCGACCTTAACCTGCGAGGCTGGAACCTCGACATCGTTAGGCTCTTCATCAACAGGGGCTGGAATGCCAGCCTGAGGAGCCAAAGGAACAAAAAAAGTCGGGACAGACGTCGAGATGGTACCCCAAGTGGAAGGAGCCACAGAGGGTTTCACACCCTTGTCCTTCCCAAGCTCGGAAGAACTACCAACGTCAGTGGCCACCTTTTCAGCCCCCAACGTCCTATCAGCAGCCAGTACCTCCCCTGGCAGAGTGGGGAGATCAACACTTGTCTCCTGACCCGCCTCAGGAGTCGGGGACGGCAGACGAATCTCTTCACCAAATCCCTCTACAGGGACAGGATCTGTCGCTACCTCCTGATCGGTAGCCACCTCAACCTCCGCGACTGAGGCTAGGGTAGGGCTCTACAGTGTTACAGCCGACCCACCCTCATCATGACAAGGAGGGGAAAAAACCCTCTCCTCTGTTCCAACCATACCTGTTGCCCCCGTAACAGGCTCTTGCAACTCTGGAGCGACGTCATCCGAAAACGACGAACTCCACTCCACTTCATCACCAGGAAGCCCCGTGTCTGCTGGGCCCTCAACGTCCAAGGCCCCCATGGCGACTGGCACCATCCCGGAAGTTGTTGCAACCTCCGCATTTCTTTCAACAAAGTCTAGAGATACTAAAACCTCCGCAGGAACATCTTCAGGACTCTCCTCCACTGGAGACATTAACATCGGAGGAATACGCTCGTCAGACGAGCTTGCCACTTCCTTCGGTTTACTGACACCTAGTTTCGAAACACGGGTCTTCTTCTTCGACGATCCTTGCAAGAAGAAAAGCACAAGTCACCAAAATGACAAGATGAGCCAACGTTACGAAGGACTCCCTACCTTAACGGGAACTGATTCCGCTGGCGTTACAGGTGGCACTCCTGCCTTTAGAGTTGACGTCTTTTTTGACCTTTTTGGTACAGAAGAACCAGCTTCTGCGTCGGCCCGTCTCTTCCCAACAGAGGGATCCCTCACCGAGGCTGCAGCAGCAGCCCTATATCCCGCCAATTCTGGCGGACGATATGACCGGACCGCTATCAACATATTCGCCGTGGCCTCCAGCTGAGTTCCAACAATGAAACTAGTCTCCCTGTCATAACCAGGAGACGCAGTATTCATGGTGCAATACAGCTTGGCGGTCGAATATAGGATTTGTGGCCGAGGGTTACGAACTGGCGTAGTAAAACGAACACCAGTACACCCGGCATTGTAATATTGCCAGCCCCGAGCCCCATCCAGCAAACTCCCGATAAACCCCAGACTGCTACTGGGATTCCGCAACATTAGCTGGGTATAGCCAAACTGGCGAGCAAACCAGCTGGGCAGATATGGCTCCAAATAACATCTATTTTGGTTGCGGTAGACCAAGTAAGAAGACCGAATACTTTGCAACCAACGAAAACCCCATTTCGGCAGAGTAATTGCATCCTCACCAGAGTCATCCAAATCTTGGTCTGCCTCGAAGTCTTTAAAGATGGGGCCAACCTTGACAATCTTCTACCCCTGAAGGTAGGACAAAACCCTCCTACAAATGGGGACGCCCGTGTGTAACCACTTCCTCTTGTAGAAGCGGCGGATAGAGGCATCTCCTTCAATATGATCCTCTTCAGAACCGGGACTGATCACGTTCGGACGATGCAAAATCAACCATCCCATAAGATAATGGAACGGTAGCTCGACCCGAGGAAAGTTGTCATTTTTACCTTTCCCGAGGATGACATCATCAGCAAAGATCCTCAAACCCCACAACAGGTTACACACCATCGCAGAGAGGAGGGCTAAAGGACGTCCAAAGACCAATTTCACGGCAGGCAAAATAAGGTTCCGGTGTACCCTCTCCACTGCACCAGATCCGCCCGCAAATACACAATCCCGGAGCCATATCATCAAATACGCCATCAGCACCACCTTAGACGACATCCGGTGCGCACAGTGCCAGAAGCAGCTATACGCGTTCTCGCCACTCTCATTCGAACCTGGAGCTCTCTCGTCCAGTCGGCTTATCTCAGAAGTCACTTCCGCAGGTTTCAGCCCTTGCGGAGTCGTAAACCGGATCCTCGAGGAGTCCGTCAAATCCTGCTTGAAAATATAATCCCTCCAAGTAGTCACATGAGGCTGGGTCTTACCCTTGTCTTTCCGGTGCATCAGATAATGATGGCTTGCCACTTCTTTAAAAACCACCATCATCTCCGGGTCCTTACTTTCCAGAACCTGGATCTCTTCATTCGACGGGAAATATTCCTCGTACGGTTCCGAGCCCCAGGAAAGCTTGGACACTTCGTACATCTCATAGAGAGCCAACCCCAACTCCCCCACCGGAGTATAAAAGGTGCCAGTCTGGGTATTGAACAACTCCAAGAGTGCGAGGAACATAGGCTTATTGAGATCCACGCCAGCCTGTGTGGCACGGATAGCGGCCGTCAGCCCAATCTTCTTAAGCTCGGCTTTGAACTTCGAAAGCACCCAAATGGTCAACCCGTCCCACCTCGGGATATGGTGACACCAACCTTCAACTCTAAACTTACCTTTCGGATACGTGACCTTCGATGTCAGCATCCGATTTGCAAAAGTCGGAGCACTGAAGGCAAACGTGTCACTCGGGACTTCATTGTAAAGGCTTCCGGGACACAAAGCTCGGCAACTAAACGAGGAACCAGCTCGTGAAGCGGCCAAGGTATCCCTCTGGTTCGAGTAGCATCGATTGAAAGGGCACCTCCAAAAGCCCCTCCTTGAGAAGGAGTAAGGTCCCAGCGCATCCTTCTCTTCGAAGCCAAACGGTAAAAGGCCGTCAGCGGCAACAGGCGGTCAAGTTGCCGCATGTACAGAACCATGCCTTTTGCAGAAAAGAACCAGTCTTCTCTGATCCTCAGTATCTTCGCTTCAGAAGAGACCAGTCGGTCACCAAACAGAAAGGCAGGTTTTAAGAAAGTGACATCCTCAGATTCAGCAGATTTCAGTCTTCCGCTCTCCATCATACTCTGAAGGAAAATTGGCAACTGGTTCTGGATTTGCAGCACTCTCTCACGAGGTTGGTTCTGTAGGATAGCATCCTTCGCAGGGTTGATCACCGCCTCATCAAAATCAACTCCCATTTGACAAAGAGAAGCGTCCAGGAGGACCTCATTCAGCAAAGGGATAGTCATCGACACTGGCATAACCAAAATAAAAGTCAGGCAAAAAGACAATATGTCAAGCAGCCTGGCGCATCGTCAGGGTATAAACCCATGCGCTTCAGCAGGGAAGCTTCAGCGCATCATCAGGGCGTAAGCCCATACGCTTCGGCTTCGGCGCATCATCAGGGTACAAAACCCATGCACGTCAGCAGTTGAACCTCGGTGCATAATAAAGGCCTGAGCCTATGCACGTCGGCAGGATAAAACCTCAGCGTATCAAGGACAGAAGCCCATACGCGTCGGCAGCAGAGAGTTAGGGCACAGTATGACCCAAAGCTTGTCTGAACAAAGAAGATAGCAAAAGTCCACACCCACCCGTCACCGCGGGGCGAACGTCGGCCGGAGTCACAATAGTGACAGGAGCATCCTCGTCGGTAAACTCTGTCGGCTTCTTTCCCTTAGCACCGCCGCGAGGAGTCTTGGGAGCCATTCTCTTGAAGAAGAAAATTAGGGTTTTGAAGAAGAAACTCTAAAAAAGCAAAGGCAGAGGAAAGAAGAACTCTCTTTCTCTCCATCTCATGCCTATTTATAGGCACGGTCGTACGCGTGAACCGATGAAGGGTGACCTCAGCCGTCGCCTCGGGTCCTGTGAAAAGATAACAGCAAATAAGACCAAAAGATCATCATTAATATTTTCGGTTATCGAGACGTTATTATTTGCATTTACTGAGAGGAGCATGCGCCCGAACAGGCATGCGCCCGAACAGTCATGCGCTCCAACAGTCATGCGCCTTGACCACCATGCTTCTTATTCAAAGTATTCCAAAACTTATCTAAAAGTTTTGAAAACTTTGAAGGGGGTCTTGTAGAAGCATGGAATTTCAGAGCCAGAAATCCTATACGCCAGACACTACATGCGCACAGCAAAACCAACAAATATGGACATTTGAAAGAGGACTTTTTATTACATATAAAAGTCTATTACATGTCTAGAAAAAATGGTACAAAGGAGAATTTCTACAAGGAAAAGACCCTAAGTCTACAACCAGCAACCACCATGCGCCTTCAGTCAGGCGCAGCAGCCACCATGCGCCTTCAACCAGGCGCATCCCGCCATGCGCATCCAGCAGGATGCATCCTTTCAGCAGCTCAGTTATGTGCATCCCCAGTTATGTGCATCCCTTCAGCAGCCCAGTTATGTGCCGCTCTTCCAGCCAGGCTCACCTGATAAGTGCTTCGACTAATAAAGCATTTAACCCTCTGGCTGGAACCAAGGAAGAGAAGAGCACCGCAAAACTGTGGCCAGGGGAGGCTTCAAAAGAGCCTCCAAAGGCGAAGGAAGACCGTGATCGAAACCGCGGCTAAAGGAGCAGCTTTCAACACAATCAGAATGGGCAACGCCCACTTTGAAGGAAGAAAGAGCCTAGCACCGCCATTCCGATCTACGGCTGTTCCAGAATAACGGAAACGAGGCTCGAGCATCCCTATTTTTGGATGCAACAGGCACCTTCCGCCCGCCTCGGAAGCCTTCGACTCCGTCTTTTGGATGTAACAGTCACCTTCAAGTGCATCAACGAAGACATGGCATCTCATCTTCACCCTTGGGAGCATTTCGTCAATAGAATGCATCCGAGTAAACAAGTTCAAGTTGGAAGTACGTAAGAGAACAAGAAGCAAACCCTCTCTCCATGCCACTATTTATAGGTCGGGCAAATCAAACCCACACGCCAAGTGGATGGCTCTCCGAATTCCGTGCAATGAATTTACATTAAATGGATGAACTGGATGCCTCGAATTCAGCCAAACGGCTATTTAAAGCACTCGAAGAACGTAACAGCCGCATCATTAAAGACGTATCAGATGCGCCGGCCAGATAGCACATCACCCCGACGCGCCCTCCGACATCAAGCGCATCATACAGACGGGCCCCTCAGTGTCAAGCGCATCACAGACCAAGTGCTTCATAGGGGATGCGCCCCCGTGCATCCCCATATGCCTAGTGGAACGTCAATCAACGTGCCAACTCAGTTGTCCATCGAATTCACCAACATTAAATGCTGAACTGACATAGTTGGCAGCATACCTCCCAAAGTCTGAACAGTTGACAGCTTTTTCAGAAGACGAAGCGTCGGCAACGTCAGCAACGTCAGCATCATTATTACTTTACTCCGACGGCTACTGCCACGTGGCCACCCAACCATCCGCATGCGCCTCAAAGGCCATGCGCCTCAGACTTTTCACTAATCCCTAAAGACAGAAGAAAAGTCTCCATTTTAGCTCGGCATGCGCCTCAAAAGCCATGCACCCCAGACTGCTCTCTGATCCCAAAAGACAGGAGTAAAGTCACTACTGAAGCCTCGCATACGCCTCAAAAGCCATGCGCCCAGAATGGTTCGTGACTCCTAAAGGTTACGAGCCAGAGTCTCCTCATGCGCCCTATCCTAGGCACATCCTACCAGATCACCCCTTCCATCAAATCTGAGATCTCTGAGCCATGAGTCGATGACACGTGTCCTTTGACTCGATTCACCCAAGATCTCAGCAACAGAAAGATCTTCTCCTCTGCTACGTGCCGATCCACAACAGCAATATGAAGAAGTCAACCCCTCGATCAGGGTGCATCGTCCATGCGCCTCCATCAGCAATCAACACGTGGCGTCCCTACGCACCGGCGCATCCTACATGCGTGCATGAGCAGCCAGCCTGCAAAACTATAAATAGAGGGATCATTTCCTTCTCACCCGCGTATAGAAAATGCACAGAATATACAACAAACACACAGAGACTTCGTACCACCAGAGAGGCAGATACAGACACTCAACGTCTTTCTCCTCTCAGCAAGCTCCAGCACCCAGAGCAATCCAAACCTTCAGAGAACCGATAACCGTCGTCAGCTCGTCAACGAAGTCAATACATTACCACTCACTCCATCGGCACAAGGGACCCAGATAAACAAAAGTGTATTCCAAGGACTACATCTAAGTCCTATATTATAACACTATTCTGTTTGTATTGAAATTTACAATAAAAGAATTTTAATGGCAAATACTACGTTGTCCCACTCGGCAGGATATGGCTGTCAAATCCCCATCTTTCGGAGTGCTGCTTGCTTCTCTTTGGTATCGTAGAGAGCATACAGTTCCTTGATGGCCTGCTATATCTCGGTTGACATTGTCGGGCCTGTAGTCGATGGAGTAGAAGACGATGGTCCTGCTTGATAGACGGCTGGTAATTTGCTGGATCTATCATTGGCTGCTGGATCAGGCATAGGTGTGGCGGCAGTGGGCACCAAATTCCCTTTGATCTCCAGTATGAGAGAAGACAGATTCTTTATTGTGGCATTTAACGTATCTAGGCTCGTCTCGAGAGATTCGATGCATTTCAGCTGGTCAGGCACTTCGCTATTGTCGGCCTCATCACCGTATCCTAGGACCCCTTGAAATTCTCCAAGTAATGGTGGCAATTAAGAGGGAGTCGTTCATTAAGGAGCGGTCATTCAGTGCTCTTTAAAAGAAGACTTCAAAGACAATGCCTTTAATCTAGAGGCGCATCTACATTCCTGCGCCAACCTCAGGCACAGACTAGTGAAGTTTTTACACTACCTCAGCCCCAACGGTACAGTACTCTGCTCCGACCCAGAAGGTATAAATTCTTTCAACGGTGCAGTACTCTGCTATACCCAAAAGGTATAAATTCATGATGAAATACAATCATCCGAAAGGATGCAGAACCATTCATAGGTTGTCCCTTGCAGAGCTCCTATGAAGATGTTCGTAAGGATGGCGTCGTCTTTGGTAAGTGCCCTGTTACTGAGGTAAAGTACCTCAAGTATCGTTGGGAAGACTCCTTTTCCTCGTAGGGCATGAGCGTCTGCAGATTGTACTTGGGAGGATAAACTACGTTGTCCCACTCGGCAAGATATGGCTGTCGAATCCCCATCTTTCAGAGTGCTGCTTGCTTCTCTTTGGCATCGTAGCGAGCATACAGTTCCTTGGCCTGCTATATCTCGGTTGACATTGTCGGGCCTGTAGTCGATGGAGTAGAAGACGATGGTCCTACCTGATAGACAGCTGGTAATTTGTTGGATCCATCATTGTTTGCTGGACCAGGCATATGTGTGGAAGCAGTAGGCACCAAATTCCCCTTGATCTCCAGCATGAGGGAAGCCAAATTCTTTATTGTGGCATTTAACGTATCTAGGCTCGCCTCGAGAGATTCGATGCATTTCAGCTGGTCAGGCACTTTGCTAATGTCGGCCTCATCACCCTCGATCATAAATACGGACCTTGTGTGTAGATGGGTGGAAGGGACAGTAGATCCGTCACTCTCTGGCTCAAATGTTCGAGCCTCATCGTCCTGAGGATAGACTGGGAGGTTTCGATCTTCCTCAGACTCATTGCGATTGCTACCCTAAGTCTGGTGGCAAGCTGCGCCTGTGGAGGCATCCGTGTCGTATGGCTCCTCTTCAGATTGGAATGTAGCATTGTCTAGAAGGTTGGCTACCCCCAGCATCTAACATGGCACCCAACGGAGGTTTGGAACGTGTGCCTTGGAACACACCTTTGCTGGGTACCTTTGCCTTGCTACTCTCGGGCCGCTTCTTGGGCTTGGTAGCCGATACGGAAGGATTCTTGGATGACTTCTTGAGAGCTTTAGAATCTTGTACCGTGTTGCATGTGGTGACACGAATTTTATCATCTTTCTTGCTCGTCGATCCCCTGTTGAGTCTCTGACGTGCAGTCGATGTAGGTTGAAGTCTTTGAAAGACGGAGCGCCTCCTCGATGGTAGTACAGCCGCCTATTAACAAAGCAGTTGATAGTAATCTGGGTATAAGGATGCCTTGATTTAGGCATGCCCTATGTCGTCGATCCTTTTTCTGCTTGGGACGGTACCAGGTCTTTCGTCGTGGTACCCCTATTGTACACGCAGGGAAGCTGCATGTGGGTACGATCAGAGAGGGTCTGGCGAGGCAGACTCCTATCATGCTTACAGGAATGCTGCTCGTACGAGTCTCTCTTTATGGGATGTACCCCCTGGCTTACATTACGCACATGAGTGCTCAAGCGACAGAGAAGTTCAACTGGTCGAAGCATCGGAGCACGGGGACCAATCTTACATTACTTTCCATCGACAGCGCATGTGACTGTCAACGCGGGCCTTTGGTCAGTCATAGACATGGTACGTTTGTTGCACGAGGCACTTACTGCCTTGGATTTCTTCCTACTACCCCCCAGCGGGTGCATAGTATTCAGAATCCATTGAAGACTCGCCTGATGGAAAGGCGATTCTGTCGAAGATAGATCTTCTTACCGACAATGCTCATGTCGTAAGGGGTTGAACCGGCGTGCGCTTCTTTCGACGTTGTGCCTTCGTCAGGCCCGCCATAGGGACACCGTCTTCCTCGCCATACTTTTCTACGGTGGGAATCGAGCGAGAAGATATGGCTGTAGCAGCCAAAATTTTCTCCGGGGCTTCGACATTGAGGGAGTTCTAGATCACAGTTCCCTTTGTTGTACTTCTCGTCGCAGCCGCCTTGGGCCTCCAGACTTGTCGAATCTTCTTTTGTTTTATGAACCGCATTCAACTTTTCATCAGAAAGGAGATCTTCAAAGCTTGACGGTCGAACGGTACAACCAACATCTTCTGGGAAGATCCCAGCAAGTCATCAGATTACGTCACCGCCTTCTCGTTTGAGGAGAAGGTAGTCCCCAGCAGAGTTGCCATTTTGTTCGGCATCACAAAATGTTGAACGAACTTTTTGTTTGTTGAACATAAAAAGTCCTGTGTCAGAGATGGAAGTCCTAAATCGGATATTCTAAGTACAAGGGGAAGAGTTTCTGGGAATGTGTGACGGTGGAGATCGAGTACTGCAGCGGCCCCTTTACTTCGTTGACAATTTGACGATGGGTTGAACTTACTTCGACTTTCTGATGCCTTTGATAGAACTCTAGGGTTGCCGATCAAGAGGATGCCTGGAGTTGGAGATTTGATATTCGATGGTCTCTCCTTTTTGTTGAAAGAAAACTCCTTCTATTTATAGGGAAATGAGCACATATGCGATGTGCATTAAGGTTTTGAGATATGAAGGAATCTGTCGTCATTGTACGGTACGGGCTTCTGCGGTGCTGACACGTCACGGACATTGAGATTCCCCTCAATTGAGATCTCTGGTGGTTATCAAAATAATCAAAAGAGGAGGCACGTGGCATGTGCCGATTTGCTTATTCGGATGCAGCCGAGTAAATCTTGGAATTTCATCTCAGATTTGGATTCTGATTGATCCTCGTCTAAGATTTAAATCAATTGGATAAGATATCAATCATAATTAACACCAATCATATCTTTAAGAGAGTCGGTTTAAGCAAACTGACTGGGTGGAACCATGCTTCCTGCGCCTCTTACGAGGTTTGAGTACTGCTGCACTTCTGGGGCGACGAGTAGACCGTTCTTCTGGAAACGACGGAGCCTCTGTGCTTTCAGGCGATGATTGGACTATGCTTCAATGACGACGGAGCCTCTGTGCATGTGAACGTTGAGAAGTCTATGTTTCGAGCAACAAAGTCACTGTGCTTTAGGGCGACGAGTAGGCTTGTGCTTCAGGTTGACGAGGTTACTGTGCTTTTGGAGCGACAGTTGGAGTTGGGTTGGATGCAATGGTATCTCCCAAGTCTCTGACGAAAGGTAGTTGAGCTTCTGGGTCGGAGCAGAGTACTGCACCGTTAGAGCTGGGGTGGTGTGAAAACTTCACTAGTCTGCGCCTGAGGTTGGCGCAGGAATGTAGATGCGCCTCTAGATTGAAGGCATTGTCTTTGAAGTCTTCTTTTAAAGAGCACTGAATGACCGCTCCTTAATGAATGACTCCCTCTTAATTTCCACCATTATTTAGGAAATTTCAAGGGGTCCTAGGATAGTCTAGGACTTAGTCGAATGAACTTTATTTAATGAGGTTCATCATGCTGAGTCCTAGGTTCATCCCATTAATATGGGAACTTTGACCGTCGGCCATGTGGCCTACGTTTTGGACCACTCCCGTCCTATATAAAGGGAGAGTTTCTTCTGAAGAGTAACGTCTTCATCTTCTTCTTGTCCTTCAACCCCATGCTAGATCCAGACTTAGCTTCGAGCGGTGGTTGGCCTTGCCTAAGTCGGATTTTGGTTGAGGATTCCTTCGTTCAAAGGGGCTATGCCTTCATAGAAGAACTGTTGATGAGCCTCGGAACGTGCTGGAACGCTTCTCATGAGGAGTTCGAACCTGGGCGACGCCTCGGAGGTCTTGGAGGTCCTGACGACCTAGCTTGTGGGTGGATGGCCAACCCAGAGAGCCACAGGTAGTGCTCTGCCCTGCCCATTCTGGGCTTTGCAACCTGTTGCGCCTTCTGGACTGGGCTAATAGCTGCTTCAGGAAGTCTACCAAGAAGAAGGGGGTTGCGCTTTGATGAAGACTAAACCCCTTGTAGACTCCTCTAGGCTTTGCTGAATCTGTAATTGATTCTTTGTAGAAGAATAGGGTTGGTCCTTTATATGTGGCCCTGATGAATCCGTACTAGACCTTTGTAGACATGATAATAAAATAACTTTCTTCCATATCTTCTGTTTTGTCTTTTTAACACTCTGTCCGCACATTTGTATTATTTGTGCTGTGGTGGAGGAATATTGTCAGTTGAGATTTTTTATACTTCTACAACAGGGAAGACCAATCAGACGATCAGGAATACATCTTCAGTAAAAGGTCGTCTTGTACGAGACAAAGGAGCTCCCAACTTGTCATTTTTATGTCAAGAAAAGATATGTTCAGAAGGATTACAAAAAGAAGTTAGGACTGTGCCATTAATTATTTGTTATTATTAATATTATGTGTTTTTATATTATTGCATGTCTAATTTCGAGGACGAAATTCTTTAAGTTAGGACTGTAAGCCCCCTTGATTTTTATAGTCATTTTTTTATTTTTTTATTTTTTTATTTTTATTTTGTTTAATATAGTTACTAATAGATATTTTTCCACTTTTATTCATGATCATAAAATGTACTCTTCCGTAACTTTGATTTTTGGAGCACAAGAAATACCAACCTCTAGAAACTTTCTTCATGAGTTTTGATGTAGACAAGTTTACCTTCGATTTGGTATATCATGTCCTACTCAAATATGTCTTGTTGTATTCTATTTGATTTGGACAACTTCGGGGTCAATTTACGCCAAGAAGTTATCCACCGTGAGACTTGTCGTAACTTCCAACTTAAATTTCGGACTCGGCATCGATCCAACCTAAATAAATCAATATATGGTTCTGACTATCTTTGAGCCAACTACACACATGAATAGGGTGTCACACTCAATTGAGGCCCCATGTGCTATTTAAATTCAAATGGCACATAAGACCTTTTGTGTGACTTTTAGAACATATTTCCGATTTGGATAATTTTTCTTGAGCCTAAACTTGTCCAACAAGTTGTAGAAGACTTGTTAGGGTCATCCCCATGTAGAGAGGCCATCCTAGATATTTAATTCTGATTTTATGGAATTTCATTTGGGTGAAAATCTAACAAGGAAATCCTATTAAGCTTAGGTTCTAAATTAGGAAACCTAGAGATCAATTGTCAATCTTTTGAGTTATTGGACTCTAAAACCTACCCAAACTCACCCAAAACCCACCTATAACAACCCCTTAACCGATCCCCTATCCAAAACCCTATATATACAACATCATCTACTCGAAACCCTCTATCAAATATCTTAAACATCCCCTCCACCATTGCCAAATGCTGCTGCAGCTTGTCCCTGCTGCCACCATTGTTTTCTCAATTTTTGACCACTTCCAAGGCCAACCAAGCCATCCTCGACGTGCCTAGGACCGCCCTCCCTCATCCCAAGGAGTCTCAAAGCCTAGCACAACCCCTACGAGCCGCGACAGCTGCTCAAAGTCAACCCTGACGTGTTGTACAAAAAATCACAACTGGTGCACCATATTACGAATGTGTTTTCTCCACTTCTAGACATCAAAATCTCATGCAACCAAAAATTCTGGGTTCCCCTATGTGTCTACTACCTTCGCATAAAATTTTATATTGCAGTTCTTCCTAAATTAGTCGGGGCACACGTTTTACCCAAGTGTGTCCAGATCTGGTATTATTCATTGTGGGATGGATTTGGACTGTTTAGGTTCATTTTTACTATCGATATCATATTTGAAAATGACCATATTTTGGTTACCTACAACCTTTGTTCAATGAGTTTTTCATAATTTTGCTGTTTTAATGCTCGAATAATTCGATCTTTGAAGGATAAAATTTTGTCGTAATCGAACTATCGAAATTGTCATCTTGTGAACCCAAAACTATTTTTGTGTGCAACCAATCTTCCATATCAATGATCCTCGTCTCAGGATCATGAATATTTGTTAATTTAGATAATTGATTTATATTTATTTCAGATTATTAAAGTTATTTTATTCATGATTAAACTCGTTCTAATAACATTGATTTATCAATGTGGATGTTAGTTTGATCAAAAAATAGATTCTAAATAATTTCTAAATAGTTTGTATGCAATATTATTAATATAATATTTATTTCAAGAATATTAATGATATATTTTAGAATTAATATGGAATATTTATACCTATATTTTGTGGAATTTTGTTATCCCTAATCGGAATATTATGACTAGTATTGTTATTATAACTAATATTTAGTAGATAACCCAACTTAGTATGTATAGATATGTCAATAATAGTAATAATATTAGAAAGATTATTAATATTAGTTGTATAAATTTATAGAGTTCATGAGATCGTGACTTCGGGGGTGACGCCGGATCGATACTTTATTCCTTTGTTGCAAATCCAGATAAGATACCTTGCCTTTATTTTTGTCTAAATTACGTTTCTATTTATGCTCTTTTGTTACTCACAGTTATAGTGTGCTTGTCCAAGTTTGACTTGGGTGCCATAGATGTTGCTATCAATGTGGACATCGGTGACTTGGGTGTGTGAGTTGTCTTAGAGGTAGTGGACGTACCGTTAGTTATGAAGTTATTGATATAACTTCCAAGGCCTTGACACGTTTTATTACATGACACATGAGTGAGGTTTTATATGCATGAGTTGCGCATTGACTGGCTATCGGTGCGTTGACTTATTGGATAGTTAGAATGTGTCTAGGTAGGATGACTTGCATTTGAGATATGGTTTGTCCGAATCATGGATATGACTTGTTCAAGACCATGGGCGAGGAAGACTACGAGAAGATGCATAGGATTACCTTGTTAGATTATGTAATCATCGGAGGAGATTACGGGGTCATTAGCCTCATAGCCATAGTTCATAGCGTCGGCTCGTGATCCGACATCGTCTTGTGATTCGATGCCAATCATTATTTACCCACCCATACGCTTAAGATGTCTTTAACATGCATTTATATAGTACGGTTAGACACTGTACTTATACCTGACCATAGCATGGGACATTATCTTGTCACGGAATAGTGGGCTACACCTTGTCCTTGTTTGGCTGTAAGTGTGGTTCAATGTTTTGATGATAAGATAGTGGACCGTATAGTGGTTCGGGTTATTCAGTTCGGATTATGGCATGGAAAAATATTTCAAAACGGATTAGGGTGCCACCTCTTGTCCTTGTTTGGTTGTGGGGGTGGTACACTAATTCGAGGATGCAATATTAGACCATGTTAAGGTCCGAGCTATTTATATCCAGTTTATATTTATTCAGTTTACATTGGCATGTTGTTTTTCTGTATCTTGTTACGTCCCTCTGAGGACCTGGTTATCTCTCCAGGTTGTGGCTGAGCTTATATTATAAACAGTTGGATGGTATAATTTCAACTGCAGGTTTCAGGTAACAATTGTAGTATTACTTTATCATTTTCTTGTGCTTAGTATTTCCTTTCCTATTATACCTTGCTCATTAGCCTAGTTTTGCAAACTTATATTATTCTTGTGTTTGCTCGAACATGTGTATTATAGGGCGACCGACTATATTACATATTGTTCATTCATGTTTTATTTACTTATTTGTGGATTGAGATATAGTTGTGATAGCATAGATTTAGTACACTTCTTCAGCGTAGTACATCTAGCATAAGTCCATTAAATTGGAAACTTATTCTAGATCGTATTAGCTGGCATGCTTGCGTTTCTAGTCCTATATATTTTGGGACTGGGCGTGACATGTTTTTGTGGCGGCCCATGCAGGTCGATTAAATCATTTTAGTTAGTTATTGTACCGGACGATCCTACAATATATAGTATATTAGAATCTCAATCCACAACTGCTACTGAATTTCCTTTGATATCTACTATCGTCCTTGAACCTCGTATTTGTAGTCGAATATACCTGTCTTGAACTCCTTGTATTGAATTTTCATCTTTACTAGTTTCGAAAAACCGAACATCTATGCCAGATGAACTATTTTGTTTATATTGTGTGATAGAAGTAAAAGGGATAGAATATTATAGGGAGCGATTGTCCACAGACAAGTAGGGTAGAGATACACACATATACTAGATGGACCGAGTAGGTATGAGTAGTATTCTTCGGCGGTAGAAATTTCTACTTAGAGGACATAGGAACCCATGCTTGGTATGACTAGGTAAACAGCTAAAGTGGGTAGAACTTTATAGATACCCCCAAGATGGAAGTTAGAATATAGTACATTATAGGATTTGACCCTATCGAGAGACCCTAAGATTACTAGACTAATGTATGCTACCCTTTGTCTAAGACATAACCTTGAATAGAAGTATTAGAGGGATTTTTATCGAATGCTAATATCATGATAGGTGACCTAGAAGTATTAGATAGAGTATGACGGTTTAAGTTAGGTTAAACGTTTATCTCTATATATAGTAAGACTAGCCTTGAAACGATATATAAAACACCAGGACTAGAAGATTGACCAATAGGTGTGTGTATCTATTCAGCTCAGCCTCTACCTTTGTCTAGCACATAAGTGCAAAAATTTAGGTGTACTTGTAAGAATTGTGTAGCGTGTTGACAATCAAAAGGATTAGAGTATAGTTTTCCTTCTATTTTGTTGAAGACATGGCCTATATAGAAATATTGTTGAGTTAGTAATAATTTCTCCTTCTAGAGTTGCTAACTAATAGCACCATAATGGTACTTAGGACTATTTAGAAAACCTTGACTTCATTCCGCAATAACCAAGTTTTTTATTCTTCTAGGGAATTGTACCATACTAGAATATCTCACTAGTAGGATCATGACCTTGACCTCATTGTCTAAGTTAGGATGGATCTAGAACTAAGGGTACCTTATTTCCTGGTAGGTTGTGTGAACTTAGAATCCCATTGGTACTAGCGTCCTTTAGAAATCGTGTTTGATTAGTTTCTTTTATATGATATTTCATGTTTTAATTTTGAGGATAACATGATAGACCAATCAGACGATCAGGAGTACATCTTCAGTAAAAGGTCATCTTGTACAAGACAAAGGAGCTCCCAACTTGTCACTTTTGCGGCAAGAAAGGATATGTTCAGAAGGATTACAAAAATAAGTTAGGTCGATGCCATTAATTATTTGTTATTATTAATATTATGTGTTGTTATATTATTGTATGTCTAATTTCAAGGACAAAATTCTTTATTATGGGCAGGTTGTAAGCCCCCTAGATTTTTAATTTTTTTTGTTTAATATAGTTACTAATAGATATTTTCTCACTTTTATTCATGATCATAAAATGTACTCTTCCGTAGCTTTGATTTTTGGAGCACAAGAAATACCAAACTCAAGAAACTTCCTACATGAGTTTTGACCTAGACAAGTTTATCTTCGATTTGGTATATCATGTCCCACCAAATATGTCTTGTTGTATTCTATTTTCTTCGGACAACTTCAGGGTCAATTTAAGCCAAGAAGTTATCTACCGTAAGACTTGTCGTAACTTCCAACTTAAATTTTGTACTCGACATCGATCCATCCTAAAGAAATCAATATATGGTTCTGACTATATTTGATACTACTACACACATGCCTAGGGTGTCACACTCAAACGAGGCCCCATTTTCTATTTAAATTCAAATGACACATAAGACCTTTTGTGTGACTTTTAGAACCTATTTCCGATTCGGGTAATTTTTCTTGAGCCTAAACTTGTCCAACAAGTTATAGAAGACTTGTTAGGGCTATCCCCATATAGAGAGGCCATCCTAGATATTTAATTCTGATTTATTGTAATTTGGTTGAAAATCTAACAAAGAAATCCTATTAAGCTTGGGTTCTAAATTAGGAAACCTAGAGATTCAATTGTCAATCTTTTGAGTTATTGTACTTTAAACCTACCCAAACTCTCCTAAAACCCACCTATAACAGCTCCTTAACCGATATCCTATCCATGACCCTATATATACAACATCATCTACCCGAAACCCTCTATCACAAACCCTAAACATCCCCTCTACCACTGCCGACTGCTGCTGCTGCTTGTACCTGCTGTCGCTGTTGTTTTCTGTATTTTCAACCCTTCGAAGGCCATCCAAGCCACTCCTGACGTGCCCAGGACCCCCTCCCTCATACCAAGGAGTCTCGAGGCCTAGCACAGCCCCTACGAGCCATGACAGCTGCTCAAAGTCGACCTCGACGTGCTATCCAAAAATCACAATAGGTACACCATATTGCGAATTGTTTTTCTCCACTTCTAGATATCGAAACAACATGCTACCAAAAATTATGGGTTCCCCTATGTGTTTGCTACCTTCATATAAAATTTTATATCGCAATTATTCCTAAATTGGTCGGGGCACACGTTTTACCCAAGTGTGCCCAAATATGGTATTCTTCATTGTGGGGCAGATTTGGACTATTTAGATTCATCTTTACCATCGATGTCATATATGAAAACGACCATATTTCGATTACCTACAACTTTCATTCAATTAGTTTTTCATAATTTTGTTGTTTTAATACTCGAATAATTTGATCTTTGAAGGATAAAATTATGGCATAATCGAACTATCGAAATTATCATCTTGTGAGCCCAAAACTATTTTTTGTGCAACCAATGCTCCATATCATTGATCCTCGACTCATGATCATGAATATTTGTTAATTTAGATAATTGAATTCCATTTATTTCAGATTATTAAAGTTATTTTTATTCATGGTTAAACTCGTTCTAATAACATTAATTTATCAATGTGGATGTCAGTTTGATCATAAAATATATTCTAAATAATTTCTAAATAGTTTGTATGAAATATCAGTAATATAATATTTATTTCCAGAATATTAATGATATATTTCAGAATTAATATGGAATATTTATACCTATATTTTGTGGAATTTTATTAGCCCTAATAGGAATATTATGACTAGTATTGTTATTATAGCTATATATAGTAGATAACCCTACTTAGTATGTATAGATAGATATGTCAATAATAGTAATAATGTTAGAAAGATTATTAATATTAGTTGTATAAATTTATTGAGTTCATGAGACCGTAATTTTAGAGGGTGACGTCAGATCGATATTTTATTCCTTTGCTGCAAATCCAGGTAAGATACCTTGCCTTTATTTTCGGTCTAAATTACGTTTCTATTTTTGTTCTTTTATTAGTCACAGTTATAATGTGTGTGTCCATGTTTGACTTGGGTGCCAAAGATGTTACCATCGATGTGGACATCGATGACTTGGGTGTATGAGTTGACTTAGAGTTAGTGGGCGTACCATTAGTTGTGAAGTTATTAATATGTCTTCCAAGGCCTTGACACGTTTTATTACACGACACATGAGTGAGGTTTTATATGCATGAGTTTCACATTGACTGACTATCGGTGCTTTGACTTATTGGATAGTTAGAATATGTCTAGGTAGGATGACTTGCATTTGAGATATGGTTTGTCTGAGTCATAGATATGACTTATTCAAGTCCATGGGCGAGGAAGACTATGGGATGATGTATGGGATTACCTTTTTAGATTCCATAATCTTCAGAGGAGATTGCGGGATCATTAGCCTCATAGCCATAGTTCATAGCATCGACTCGTAATTTGACGTTGGCTTGTGATATTTCACGAGCCGTACCCAGTGTAGGGAACGAGAAGTGGGTACGTCCAGCCTACGCCGCAGTGTCGGCGGTAGAACGCTGTTCTAGGTCACTATCTAATCAACAACTCACGCAATTATATAATGTATCTGTCACAATCTCAACTCCGAATGGAGGATAAGTTTAAGATATGATATAACTCAATCACAGTCTAAGCACGATAAGATAACACAGGAGTCTAACAACTATTTGAAACTCAAGCAACTTAAATAAACTTCTAAACGACATCTCAAACAATCTCAAATACAACTCAATCTCCACTTATTACAAACAAGTTCTAAAAGTGAAACTAAATCATAAAATAGTAATCTACTCCAAGCTCTACTGGTCCTCTAGGCTAACTGTGAATGTCCAGGTTACCTGTAATATTTTCAACAGGTCCAGTCAGGACAGGAACGAGCACAAAATCTCAACATTTCATATCAAGATAGGAATATAAAGCATACAATAGAGTAAAATACATGAAACGCTGCATGAAAGTACATGTAGTAAAAGAGAGAGAACTGTAATATAAATAGCTACTATAAGTAGAGAACTATCAGTGGCTAGTAATGTAGAGTACAAGATAGACATGTGAATGGCTTGAATTTGCACATGATTACACTAAAGAGTTTGTACAATGACTACTTTGGAATTGTTCACATGACAGCTTCTACTCTCCCGTACCCCAATCAATACACAAGGATCCAGACAAGTTATATTATTGTACAATATTTTTTATGAGGGCCCATAAATGGGTGCACATAAAGTTATACATGAGGGCTCTATGAACGTGAGAGTACATGAATCACAAGAGTATACATGAATAGTGAAAGCACATGAGTACATGATGAAAGTGAAATGCACATGACATGATCTACCCGATGCTCCCGAGGGGATAACATCTCAATGTAAGGATCCATATAGTACCAATCCGTGTTAACAACGTGACAGTATCAAGTAAAATAATTTAGAGCAATAATATAAATCCTAACAAGTATAAAATGATCAGAGAATGTACTCGCCTGATACCCTGAATAGCTGATATGAAGAGATGGCCAACTGGAGTCACAAAGTCCTAGTTAGAGCAACACAGGTTATAAAGAGTTCAATTTATATGGTAATTGAAATTATAATACAATCTACATGAGTCTAAGTCAATCTAGGTCAAAGTCAACTCTTGGACAACTCTGGTCACTAGTCTAGTCAAACTAGGACAACAAGTCTAATATGGTCAAACTAGCTAAGGTTTGGTCAACAATGGTCAAACTAGTCTAGGTTAGTCAATTCTAGATCTAAACAAGTCTACGGCCTAAACAATCAAGTATACTAGTACCATTGCTATCTAACACATAGCCTAAATCATGGCACATAGCTAAACCACAATGCTAACAAGGCATACAAACTTAGTTATGTAATATACATTACATATATATCACATATAGTACCACCCTAACACATACATATAGATATCGTATATCAAGTATATACATATCCTCACTATGAACCATAACCTATATCTATATACTCTCATAATATATATAGATACTATATAACCCAAAAATATATATACCTATCTATATAACCCTTCCATAATCTAACATTACCTACTCAAACTCAAACACTTAGACACTAACCCACTAACACTAGGATACCATATCAACCTTGGTCATATTGGCATCCTAAAACCAATACCTTGGTCATAAGGTAAACTAATCATTTATCTTGAAGGTAAAGGTAATTCATATTTACCTTAAGATACTAACTTGGTATCATGAGATACCAAGATACCCCTCAAATATCTAATTAACTAACTATCTAATGTACTAACATAACATCTTAACTAATATCTAACATATGACCTATAGAGACTAACTTACTAATATACCAATCTAGAACTAACATATCAATATCTATTATACTAGATATCTAACATCAAACTATCTAACAACATATCAATTATCTAACAAAATACTAACCTTTACTATCTAACTAACATTCATACTAACAAATATAACTTATACTAACATATAACAAACTCTAATATATCTAACCCTCTACTAACCAACATCTATCAAACATACTAACATATATAACTTACACTAACATATAACAACTCTAACATATCTAACCCTCTACTAACCAACATGTAACAAACATACTAACGTATATTACCTAACAATTATATATATATATATATATATATATATATATATATATATATATATATATATATAATGTACTATGTACTATATATATATATATATATATATATATATATATATATATATATATATATATATATATATATATATATATTTATATATATATATATATATATATATATATATATATATATATATATATATATATGATATAGTACATAGTACATTTTATATATATATATATATATATATATATATATATATATATATATATATATATATATATATATATATATATATATATATATATATATATATATATATGATATAGTACATAGTACATTTTATATATATATATATATATATATATATATATATATATATATATATATATATATATATATATATATTATATATATATATATATATATATATATATATATATATATATATATATATATATAGTACCTGTACTATATATATATATATATATATATAAATATATATATATATATATATATATATATATATATATATATATATATATATATATATATATAGTACAGGTAATTCATATTTTATATATAAAATATATATATATATATATATATATATATATATATATATATATATATATATATATATATATATATATATATGTACTATATCATACATATACTCGATAACCTATGATACCTACATTCACTTGATATCCATACTACATAGGCTCATAGGATACACAAAATGCATATCTCGTATAGTTACTCTTCTACTTAAAATCAATACTGTACCAATTGGACATTCACTAAATTCTAGGATTAAAGTATGTCATAGCCCTTCGTTTTAGCTTTCCGAAACTTTAAACGGATCGCATTTTCGTGTCCGGAAGCTCCCGAAATCGCGAAAACACCGAAACGTGATACTTCTGAGGCTCTAGGTGGAACAGGATACTGCTCCCTCAAGATCTCAGCCTGAACTCTCTGTGTCTCTAACACATCCCGAAGAAGTTCGAATATCTGAGCTCCATCAGGAAACAACCCTCCCGAGAATATGGTATGGGGTACCACTATAGGAGGCAGCGGAAGACTCTCAGTCTCAGGCGAAGCTATAGCTACACTCAAGGACAGGCTCTGGTCATGGGTGCCCTACTGGAAAGGATAAGAAAAATAATAAATCATCAAGGCTGTAAGGTAGACTAACATCCTATATAAAAACTGGTAGGTATTATAAATAATAGAGAAATCATCTACAATGGGTTACTATTCTAATACCAATGCTAACTATCATCTCTAGGGTACAGACACTCTACAAGTCATCATATCATTACACTAGGAAAGAACTACATATGAATAAGCTCTACCAAAAACTAAAATATCCCTACTCTTAAGTTATTTGATGATGGAATACAATTTTATAACAACAGAAGGGTACGATAGAGATGATATGTTTAAAAACCTTCTCAAGACACAATCTAATAATCATATGTGTCTGTCCAAAATTATGTTACTCAGAATCCTCGCCATGCCAGTAAGCAAGGCTGCGATAAAAGATAGATTCTATAACTGGGGTATGCACCTCTATAGTCATGTCGTCTAGAATTCTCGCTATGCCGACTAGTATAGCTACGAGAAATTCTAAATCTCATAACCAAGATATGTACATCCTAAGTCAGGTATCCACATTTTTGCCACGCCGGCTAATATGGCTGCGATAAACTCCAGGTTCCATAATCAAGTAGATGTTTTACCATCCCTGTTATTCCCGTCAACATATGTTATCAGAAAATATTGTAACTCAGGCCACATAAAATTTATCTCGATAGAAAAATCAAAATTAACAACAATCCATCAAAAATCAAATTCAATAACAAAGAGTAAGGGTGAACAAAACAAAGGAAGGGATTTCAAATTGAAGTTTAAATAAGATTCTCAAGGGTCGTCCCAGGAATCTTTCAAGGATTTCAAACTGTGATTGAGTATCCTCTCATTCTAGCACCTTACTTCCTGTATTCTATCGTAGGCTCGTAGCAGTACAAATAAGTCGTTGCGCTGCTAGGATTCGTAATAATACGACTCTCGACCTGCATGGGCCACCAATAAAAACGTGTCACGATCCGCACCCAGTGTAGGGGCACGAGAAGTGGGTACGTCCAGCCTACGTCGCAGTGTCGGTGGTAGAACGCTGTTCTAGGTCACTATCTAATCAATAACTCACGTAATTATATAATGTACCTGTCACAATCTCAACTCCGAATGGAGGACAAGTATAAGATATGATATAACTCAATCACAGTCTAAGCACGATAAGATGACACAGGAGTCTAACAACTATATGAAGCTCAAGCAACTTAAATAAACTTCTAAACAACATCTCAAACAATCTCAAATACAACTCAATCTCCACTTATTACAAACAATTTCTAAAAGTGAAACTAAACCATAAAATAGTAATCTACTCCAAGCTCTACTGGTCCTCTAGGCTAACTGTGAATATCTAGGTTACGTGCAATATTTTCATGTCATGCCCCAGAACCAGAATACTGGAGAGCGGGAGCAGACATAGCCAGCTACGTATAGTGAAATGGAATCCATCTCACCATACGGTCACGGCTGTCTAGATATGTGAGGGTTTATCTACAAGCCATCAGTCTCTTAAGGTCATAAATTATCCTATTGTCTCAATCTCAACCAACTAGTAATAGTTACAAGATATCAGACCACCAAATATACAATTGTAAGGCGTCCCAAACATTACATATCCAGATGATCATGAAGCCAGTCGTACAAAATGTAAGGACTAGCAAGAGTTAAGTCATACATGATCAACCTCGAGTTGCCAATCATGATTACAGCCCGTAGGCAGACAGTAAGTAAAAGGAGCACGAGCTAACACTTGCTCGACGGCTAAACGCCTCAAAAGAATAATATTACAATAAAGTGGGAGAACAAAAAGAAACCCACTCGTTGCCCTGGTTACGTCTGGCGGTCACCATCGGGCTGAAAAGCAGGTAGATCCTTTGCTGCTGCTCCGGTATCTGGCCATACAAAACCAGCTGGGTCAGACCCCAGAAAGAGCAAGTGCCACAAAGGAGGCTTCACTTAGAAACTAAAACCAGCAATTAGCACAAGAGAATAAAAAAATATAAATAGTAAGAACTGGAAATAAAGAAAATACATCAGGATGATATACGATGAGATAACCATGGAACTATTCAGATAACCAGGTTACAACCCGTAAACCAAACAAGGACCGGAGTTGTAATCCTTCGTCTGAACAGAACTTGGAATTCTCACTATTTATCGGTAAAATAAATACAAGCATTCTGGTCATGCAGTAGTCTGGAACAGGATCAGGACAAGGCTAGACTGGTTAGACTCCATTCAATCATATCACGGCCAAGCAAGAATTACGGCTTGATACTTTAACTAACTAGGGTTATCACAGGCCTAGTTACTAGCAAATGCAATGAGAATTCCAAGTCCGGTTACCTGTTTGTTACTACCTGAGTGATCCCAGCAAGAAAAGAAAAAGATAGCAGGATATAGCAGACACACTGCAGTAAGATACATGTGTCCTAAGGTACCACACTCGACGGCGGGCTGGAAGTGCGCTCATCTCGACGGATAGCAACAAATCCCATGTATATATATATATAAGGCCGGGACCAAAGGGGCAACAGGTAACTGGGAAATTCTCCATAAACTATTTGATCAATCTAGTCATTAACCTAGCCAGATTCAGTATGAATCCCTGACCGTGGTACTCAGGGATCATGACCTAGACATGATGTAAGACACAACCGGACTCGTAGTTTATACAGGCACAATCAATGCAAACAACCACAGTGTCAGGATTAATTATACAGGTCATGTCATGTCAGGTTTATCATATCAAGTGTGCTAGTCAGGAGTGCACCACGACGGGCCACTATCAGGTCATGTCAGGTTATCATGTCAAGAGTGCACCACTACGGGTCACTATCACGTCATGCTCAATTATCAATTCCAAACATATCAAATGAATTCATGATTTTCAAGTTCAGGACAAAAGGCGTAAGGATATAAAATGGACGTAAAAATATACAATAAGGAGTTACAAAACATGGGTAATTAATGATAAATAATAATACACAGGGTTATTAGAAAGTCATGCGGCTCAGGCCTATGCGGCCAGGGGAGGATAAGACACATGCGGCTCAATTAGGTGAGCGCATGCGGCCAGGGTCACTGGAACCCATGCGGCCAAGACAAGAGGGGCGTATGCGGCTCAGAGGGACGAGTGCACATACGGCCCAATTAGGTGAGTCTCATGCGGCTAGCAGAAGAGAAGTCCATGCGGCTCAATTAGGTGAGTCTCATGCGGCTAGCAGAAGAGAAGTCCATGCGGCTGGATCTGGGCCAGGCGCATGCGGCTTAGTAGAAGCCCATGCGGCTCCGGAAATAAAAGATGCATATGCGGCTGGGATTAATCAGGGTCATACGGCCCGGTCTAAGAAGTCCATGCGACTGGGCCTGGGGGTTCTCATGCGGCTCGAGGATCAGGGCCTATGCGGCTCGCGGGGAAAAAGTTCATGCGGCTGAGAGAGCATTACCGCATGAAATGTTCATGCGGTCAAGTCAAACCCATGCGGCCAAGACTGTCGTATGAAGGCCTATGCGGCTCGGAATCACTTGCCGCATGAAGTATTCATGCGGTCAAGTCTAGCACTGTTCTTCTTCTCTAAGCTTCCAAGAAGAAGAACGCCAAGAATGCTCCAAGCTCCATGAAACCTTCATCCGGAGTCCAAATCCGAACTTCCATAGGTCAAAATGGGGCAGAATAAAAGGCTCTACAACATGGAACCATCAAAACTCAGAAATAACAGGATTAAGTAGATCAAAACCCAAGAAATCCGAAAATAAAGTAAACTTAGATCTAGAAGAATCTAGCCACGGAAAGTGAAAATGTCAAGTACTAAAGTAAGTTAAAATACTGTAAGGAAGAGAATGAAGCAATAAAATTTGAGTTTCTCTATGAAGCAAGTTGCACTTGCCTAGACCTCCCTGGTAGGTGAGGAAGTTAATGGAGGAAGAAGAAAAGAAATGAGGAGAGAGAAGGAAGTTGGGATTAATAAATGGTAGTGGTGGTAGGTAGGGGCTCATGCTAGCCCAAACCAAGCCAAACCAAATCCAAACCCAACCCGAACCAAGCCAGGCCAAACCGAACCAAACCAAGCCAATGCAATGCCAGGATGAACCATGAAATACTCAATAAACCAAGCTCCATTAATCAGAATTAATCCATGAACGATAAATGATAATTAAACCACAATGCTAAATATGAAAATAAACCACAACTAACTAGTCAAAGAAAAGAGAAATACGGGTCAGAAATACGAACACGTATAAAATACGTATCACAAATTTCAGGGCACTACATTTCAGCAGGTCCACTCATGACAGGAATGAGCACAAAATCTCAACAATTCATATTAAGACAGGAATATAAAGCATGCAATAGAGTAAAATACATGAAATGCTAAAATAAAGTACATGTAGTAAAATAGAGAGAACTGTAATGTAAATAGCTACTATAATTAGAGAACTATCAGTGGCTAGTGATGTAGATTACAAGATAGACATGTGAACGGCTTGAATTTGCACATGATTACACTAAAGAGTTTGTACAATGACTACTTTGGAATTGTTCACATGACTGCTTCTACTCCCACGTACCCCAATCAATACAAAAGGATCCAGACAAGTTATGTTATTGTATAATATTTCACATGAGGGTCCATAAATAGGTGCACATGAAGTTATACATGAGGGCTTTGTGAACATGAGAGTACCTGAATCACAAGAGTATACATGAATAATGAAAGCATAGGAGTACATGATGAAAATGAAACGCATATGACATGATGTACCTGATGCTCCCGAGGGGGATAACATCTCAATGTAAGGATCCATATAGTACCAATCTGTGTTAACAATGTGACAGCATCAAGTAAAGTAATCTAGAGCAAGAATATAAATCATAACAAGTATAAAATGATCAGAGAATGTACTCGCCTGATACCCTGAACAGCTGATATAAAAAGATGGCCAACTGGAGTCACAGAGTCCTAGTTAGAGCAACACATGTTATAAAGAGTTCAATTTACATGGTAATTGAAATTATAATGCAATCTATATGAGTCTAAGTCAATCTAGGTCAAAATCAACTCTTAGTCAACTCTGGTCAACTAGTCTAGTCAAACTAGGACAACTAGTCTAATATGGTTAAACTAGCTAAGGTTTGGTCAACAACGGTCAAACTAATCTAGGTTAGTCAATTCTAGGTCTAAACAAGTCTACGGCCTAAACAATCAAGTATACTAGTACATTTGCTATCTAACACAGAGCCTAAATCAAGGCACATAACTAAACCACATAGCTAACAAGGCACACAAACTTAGTTATATAATATACATTACATATATATCGCATATATCTTTACCCATATAGTACCACACTAACACATACATATAGATATCATATATTCAGTATATAAATATCCTCACTATGAACCATAACCTATATCTATATACTCTCATAATATATATAGATACTATATAATCCAAAAATATGTATACCTATCTATATAACCCTTTCACAATCTAACATCACCTACTCAAACTCAAACACTTAAGATACTAACACTAGGATACCATATCAACCTTGGTCATATTGGCATCCCAAAACCAATACCTTGGTCATAAGGTAAACTAATCATTTACCTTAAAGGTAAAGGTAATTCATATTTACCTTAAGATACTAATTTGGTATCATGAGATACCAAGATACCCCTCAAATATCTAATTAACTAACTATCTAATGTACTAACATAATATCTTAACTAATATCTAACATATGACCTATAGAGACTAACTTGCTAATATACCAATATCTAGAACTAACATAACCTACTAATATATCAATATCAAATATACCAGATATCTAACATCAAACTATCTAACAACATATCAAATATCTAACAAAATACTAACCTCTACTATCTAACTAACATTCATACTAACAAATATAACTTACACTAACATATAACAAACTCTTATATATCTAACCCTCTACTAACCAACATCTATCAAACATACTAACATTCACTACACCAAAATAGTCGTTTCCTAACGACTATAAGCGTTAGGAAAAAAATTACTAACGATTTTTTACCGTTGCTTCCATGGCGTGGGGAATTTTGCTAACGATTTTGCTAACGGTAAAAAACATTGGAAAAATAAATTTGCTAACAGATTTTTACCATTAGGAACACAAATTTTCCTGACACTTAAAAATCGTTGGGAATACAAATTTTCCAATACTTAAAAACTGTTAAGAAAGCAAAATTTTCCAACGATAAAAAATTGTTAGAAATGGATCCATAAATTAAAAACAAATGGCTCTATTTAACCTGTGATGGCTCTGTTAAATCAACTCAATATAAACCATTAGTCATTGACAATACAATTTACATGAGATTTTACATAAGAACACACTTCACCATAAACTAACTCGTACAAAATGAATATGATACACAAGTTTATATACAAGTATGAGATAGTCGTCACCCGGATCGGTTCAGGTTGGGTGCCTGATACTCTCTGGCTCTTTCCTTCTTGAATCTGCTCCTGCTGTGTATCACTCGCCTCTGGGGATTCTTCGATAGACTTTTGGTTTCCCTGCTCCGCGGGACTGAGAAGCTCTGAGTTTCGCTAGGGGAATTGTGTTCCAAGGCAGTGGGGATAGAGTGGGCTTCTTCGATAACTTGGACTTTGTTGACAATAGTCGGGCTCGATTGTGTAGAGGATAGTATAGGACTTTTCATCCCTAGGTTGTGTTCTGGATGAGTGCCACTGGATTCCGATCTCTGCGTGCTGTCTTGAAATCGAGTGTGTGTGTGTTGACTCTACAGCGAGCTGATCCTTGTCATGCAGAAGTTTGGAGTTACTTATATTCTCCTTTGTGTTGAGGTGTGGCTTGGTGATGAGGCCCTTCTTTATCTCCGGATGTGCTTTGAAGCACGTCGTAATGTCTGGCTGCACAGACGACAGTGGCTACAATAGAGAATATCTGAATAAGCCACAGAATCGTTATTGTTAGTGTTACTATTGTAGCTACATTCGGAGTGACCGAATCATCTTTCCATATTTATGGAACAAACTGCAATATTACCTGTAGAATGCCCGAACTTGGAACCTCGGAGAGCCATGCAGCAGAGAATGCAACATACTCCCGAGAGTAAGGCTTCGTCCTTGAGTCACGCATAAGCAAAGAAGGTGGATGAGGAGCACTCTGTAGATTTGTTATTTCTTTGTTACTCTCTCTCTCTCTCTCTCTCTCTCTCTCTCTCTCTCTCTCTCTCTCTCTCTTTTGATATATAGATCAAAAGCAACTATAACTTTCCTTGAAAGGGGACTCTGTAGATTTGTTGTTTCTTTGTCCATGATTCTGTAAGATCCTAGCAATAGTAGATTGATTATCAGTAGCCAACCATGACCAAAAGACTACATGAAAAATAGGATGTGATTCATATTTTACTAGTGTCTTCATGTAAGCAATTTTACTAATGACTAGTGGTTATATAAACCCATAAAATACGTTCCTAGAATTCTACCATGAATTTGAAAGCCATAAATTTCTATATAATTCTTGGATTTCCAAGGCAGAGAATATAAGCCAAGATGCCAAACTAATGCAACATAAGGGGTTAATAATTATCGCTTTTTAGACTACAAGCAAGAGTACCTCTAAACATTTCGCCATGTAGTTTGCATTCAAGATGTCTATCTTTGAAGCATAAGTCAGCCCCTTAGAACCCATCATGGCTATGTACGAGTATGAGATAGGCAATGAGAGCACTCTCTCGTCAGCAGTGTAGGTATCGCTCCTCTCTCGATGACTGTGATAACACCGCATGCATTTGCAAACATAAGGGCTTCTCTCAACTTCTGTCTTGCCAGAATTCTTTCTAAATTAGTTACAATTTCTATACTCCCCTTAATGATCATGATCACATAGCACCAAAAATAACCAGCTATTTAGTGTAGGAATGATTGATATTTACTATTAGAGCTGCAATCACCTTAAATGGCCCCGAATCTCTAAATTTCAATATAATATGTAACCACCACCACAAACCATGCCCAAGTAAAAGACCAGAGTAACAAGCTAGGGAGATCAAGTTGCATCCCAATACTTTTTGCATGTGAGCATACTTATATATCCAAATCACCTTTCCAGAGAGAAGGATAGAAGGGGTGGACTCGCAAAAACAAGTTTCTGAGCTATGTTAGAGCATTGGGTGGTATGCAGTAGAAATGCAACCCACATTACCTCTCTCAGATAATATGGCTCTCAATTGAATCAAACTTCTTTGACTAAACATTCCAAACTAATGGCTAATGTCACCCCTACCCTTTAACAAGACTACATCAATACTATGTTTGTAAGATTCAATAGCACTACTGCTCTCCATCATCAATATGGCTAATTTTTATTTTACTTTTCAGAAAGCACAGATGATAAAATAAACTAAATGATGGGAGGGGGATAGGGAAGCTGATGAAAATAGGAAAAATAAATATAGTCACCAAGTAGAATAGCCCATTAATTAGATACTGAATAAACTGGTAAAAGGGACTTTATAACATTTCTGAAAACATTGAGAAGGATAGCATACCTGAAAAAGTTTAGAGGTCACAAGACAAGATGCGAAGAATCCCACTCACAAATGCATCGCCAGCACCCGTTGTGTCAATACATTTCACTTTGAGGCCCTTGACTTTACCTTTAAATTGCTGCATAGGATCAGTGGTGTTAAATGCCATGACCAGTCGATTATAAAAAAAATTGAGCTATAGATATTGTAATTGACTAATTGTATCGCAATTGGTAACTATGAACTTAAAGACATGTACTAAACAAATACACATGCTCTGGTTTATCAGCTAGACAGGTACACACTAGTCGTTAATTTATATCATGAAGAATAACAAACTATGATATATAGTATTAGTGCTTGATATTAAACAATAAACAACATTATTAACAATAAATATATATTTGAAAATATCACTTACTATAGTAGTACTTTTAATTTTATATCACTTACTATAGTAGTATTTTTGTTCCATTAACATCATGATTTGAAAGATTGATAAACATGTTGTTTAATTCCTTTCTGCTAGCTAGATAGTTGGTTGATTATGTGTTGAGCCTCCAATATCATCCCACTCATTTCCCACAAACTTAGGTTGCTAGTTGCTCAGCATATGAACAAGTTGTATAGATCAACCTGGAAATTGGTGATTGCTCGGAGGAATCATATGTTCATAGTTACTAATACAACATAAAAATAAGCTCCTTTACAACATGGTCACTCTTGGCACTTATTCCTGCAAGAGAGGCAGTGTTGCATCAGCTATGGTTATGAAATTATTTTACGTCACTATACGGGTTCCTATGATTTCGTATACATCAAGATTAACATGTCTTGTTATAGTCATTCATCATAATATGTTTGTACTTTATGTACTTTTTTTTTTGCTAAATGAATCTTCTCTTCAAAGAATGCATCTAGTTTTGGAATTTTAAGTGGCTTGTATCATGCAAAAATGTCTCTTACTCAAGTTACCATCTATTTTTGTTATTTTACTTTGACCGACTTAGAACTGTTAATGGTATGTGCATATAATTGTTACATACATGTAACCTTTTCATTCTGGTCTCTCTTTTAGCAATCACACTGTACACCTCCACTCTCAGGAATCAGAGATGTTTTAACTTTGGTTATGGTTGTCTAATTTCTGCTCTTCTAAAAATGTTCTGTTTGGTGTTCCCCATGTCACGCCCCAGAACCAGAATACTGGAGAGCGGGGGCGTACATAGCCAGCTACGTATATTGAAATAGAATACATTTCAACTATATGGTCACGGCTGTCTAGATATGAGGGTTTACTACAAGCCAACGGTCTCTTATGGTCAAGCCTATTGTCTCAATCTCAAGCAAGTAATATGATCACAAGATGTTTGACCACCAAATATACAATAAAAGGCGTCCCAAATATTACATATCAGCTGATCATGAAGCTAGTCGTACAAAATGCTAGGACTAGCAAGAGTTAAGTCATACATGATCAACCCTAGGATTTGTTAATCATGTTTACAGCCCGTAGGCAGACAGTAAGTAAAAGTGCATCGAGCTAACAGGTGCTCGTCGGCTAAACGCCTCAAAAGAATAAATTTACAATAGAGTGAGCGAAACAAAATAGAAAACCCACTCGTAGCCCGGGTTCCTTCTAGTTGCCACCATCGGACTGGAGGTTCGGTAGATCCTCGGGGGCTGCTCCAAAATCTGGCCACACAAAACCAGCTGGGTCAAACCCCAGAAAGAGCAAGTGCCACAAAGGAGGCCACGAAATAAGAACAAAAACTAGCATATCAGAACATAAGAAAATGGAAGAAAGGTACAGATAATAAAAGTACAGCAGGACAATAAACGACTAGGGACATAGAACCATCCTGGGTGCCAGGTTACAAGCCGTAAACCAAACAAGGACCGGGGTTGTAACCCCTCGCCTGAATATCTCCCTGTCCCTACCCAATTATTGTTAAAGCAAGTAAAACGATCATGTTCAGGAGTAACAGGGTACAGGGACTAGACAAGACTTAGGCAGGGCTAGACATCATCCATTCACAAGCGGCCAAGCAATTACTACGGCTTAGTACTTTAACTAACTAGGGTTGTCACAAGCCTAATTACTAACAAGCAATGAGAATTTCCCAGTCCCAAGCCCTGCAGACCATCCAGTTATCCTTTTGCGGGTTGAGAGTATGGTTGGGTACATCGCCCCGAAGACGATATACCCTTAGGTGACTTAGAGGGTACAACACATGACAGCGTGCTGGAAATGTGCTCTACTCGTCGGCAAGCTACAAGTCCAATTAAAGCGCCCAGATAACGAGACTGCCTGTGACTGGAAATTCTCCCTGAACTATAGTTAGATCTAGTCATTAGCCTAATTCATGTTCAGTGCAAATCCCTGACCGTGGAAAACCAGGGAGTCACGTCCTAGACATGATACAAGACAAGACAAGTGGATTGCACAAGCAAGCAAGCAGGAACACCCACGGTGTCAAGTTGATTATACGAGTCAAGTTAGCCGTCGCAACAGCATCAAGATAAATCATGTCAGGGTACTTGTCAGGAGTACGCCACGACGGGCCACTATCATGTCAGGTTGGTCATGTCAGGAGTGCACCACTACGGGTCACTGTCGTGTTATGCTAGTTCCTTATCATACCATGCCATCTACAATAGTCATTCCAAACATATTAAGTAAAATCAAATTCATGACAAAAGGCGTAAGGATATAAAATGGGCGTAAAATATCTAATAAAATATCAATATACAGGGCTATAGAAGAGCCAAGCTTAAGGAAAAATAAAACCAAATCTCCATGATTGGTCAGATTGCGCAAGGGTCCCTGGGGTCGGGTTGCGCAGGAGTCAAGTGCGCCAGGGGGCCAACTGCGCAGGAGTGAGCTGTGCAGAAGTCGACTCGCGCTGAGCTGGTTGGCGCAGGGGTCAGATTGCGCATGAGTGATGTGCGCGGGAGGGATGAAGCATGGGTCAGATTGCGCATGAGTGGACTGCGCAGGAGGGATGAAGCATGGGTCAGATTGCGCATGAGTGGACTGCGCATGAGGGATGAAGCATGGGTCAGATTGCGCATGAGTGGACTGCGCATGAGCAGACTGCGCAAGAGTCCCTGTACGCTGTGGTTGAGCGCAGTTCACCATGGGGCAAGCTGCGCGGTCGGCGCTGCGCTAAAGAGCGCAGGCCGAGAGGAGGATGCGCAGTCCAGCACTGCGCTAAAGAGCTCAGGCTGCAGTCTGCTACTCCAGGCCGAGAGGAACTCTTCAAGAACACCAAAGTTCAAATCTTCATATCTTGGTCAAATCAAAACCAAATCTAGATTTTCAAAGGTCTAACTTGAGTAAAATTGAATTCTCTTCCACTTGGAAGCATCAAAACCCACAAAAATCCTACAAAAATAGATCAAAACCATATAAATCCAAAAATAGTTAAAATCTAGATCTAGAACAATGGAGACTCCAAATCACAAAATGTCAAGCGCTAATGTTGATCACCATGGCCTAATCTAGCTAATGAACAAATAAAATGTGGTTCTCATGTGGTGGCAAGGTGCACTTGCCTATGGGTGAAGTGTTGTGTAGAGGAAGGAAGAAGAAGAAGAAGAAGAAGAAGAAATTAATGGAGGAAAGTAATAAGGAGAGAGAGTGTTAGGTGGGGATAATAAAGAGGGTGGGTTGTGGTGGAATGAGGGTTGAACATAGGCTAAGGTGTTCCAATGCATGTTAAACCAAACCAAACCAAATCAAACCAATTCTCCTCCACAAAATAAACCAAGCCAGGTAAAACCCAATTACGAGAACCAAAATCTGCAAGTCAAGCCAATTACAAGTACATGCCAAAATTCGAGAAAATAAATACAGGTCTGAAATACATGCAAGCTTGACAAAATACGTATTCAGAATATAGGTGTTAGAACTCTACCCACCTTAAAAGAATTCCGTCCTCGGAATTTAATTAAGAGGCTAGAGAGACAAGGACAAGCTATATTAATCACAGGCAAGCTATAACCAGGCAAGCAATCAGACAATCATACATGCAAGCAAGGGATGGAAAACATAAGGCATAAGGAAGACATTATACCTTACGAGTCAAACAGGTAGGGATATCGCGATCGGATATCTTCCTCACGCTCCCACGTTGACTCACCTAGAGAGTGATGACCCCAAGCAACACGGACTAAACTAATAGTCTTGTTCTTGAGTATCTTCTCTCTCCGGTCCAATATAGACACGGGCCTCTCCTCATACGAAAGGTTGGTACCAACAACCAGTTCCGAATGGTCTAGGATGTGGCTCGGGTCCGAGATGTACCGTCGCAATTGGGACACATAGAATACATCATGCACCTCACTTAGCGACGGCGGAAGAGCAAGACGATAGGATACATCTCCTACTCGCTCCAGGATATCGAACGGCCCTATATACCTAGGACTAAGCTTTCCCCGTACGCCAAAGCGAATGACGCCGCGGTTAGGCGAGATACATGGTCGCCGATAGCAAACTCCAAGGGACGTCGATGAGCATCGGTCCAATGCCGCTGGCGATCTTGGGCAACTCGAAGACGATCTCTGATCCTTCTGACCACTTCAACTGTCTGGGCAATCATCTCTGGACCAAGCATCTGCCTCTCTCCGACATCATCCTATGCTAGCGGGGATCTGTACTTCCTACCATACAGAGCCTCGAACGGAGCCATCTGGATACTGGCCTGGAAACTATTGTTGTACGAGAATTCCACAAGATGCAGGTGATCTTCCTACGAACCACCAAAGTCGAGCGTACAAGATCTCAGCATGTCTTCAAGAGTCTGGATAGTGCGCTCTGACTGGCCATCTGTCTGCGGATGATATGCCGAACTGAACTGGAGACGAGTTCCCAAACTCTCTTGCAAGCTATGCCAAAAGTACGATGTAAACCTTGAATCTCGGTCCGAGGTGATACTGACGGGCACACCGTGAAGCCTGACAATCTGCCTGAGGTACATCTCTGCCAACTGAGCCGTTGACTGCCCAACTCTAAATAGAAGAAAATGAGCCACCTTCGTGAGCCGGTCAACTATAACCCAAATTGCATCTCGACCAGCTGGGGATCTAGGCAATCCAGTCACAAAATCCATGGTCACATGCTCCCACTTCTATTCTGGAATCGGCAAGGGCTGAAGAAGTCCAGCGGGCCTCTGATGTTCAACTTTAACCTGCTGGCAAACCAAACACCGAGAGACAAATCGGGCTATCTCCCTCTTTATGCCATTCCATCAGAAGTACTGACGGATATCACGGTACATCTTCGTGCCACCGGGATGAATAGAATACTGCGAACTGTGAGCTTCTGCCATGACTTCCTGTCTGATATCTCCACTGGGTACACAAAGACGAGTGCCGTGCCAAAGTGTACCATCCTCATGAATACATAACTCTGGCCTTCTTCCTGCCTCACACTCTGCTCTGAGCCGCTGAAGCTTGGAATCTGTAGATTGTGCCATCCGGATCCTCTCAACTATGCTGGACTGAACCTGTAGACTGGCCATCAATGCCACACTGGTAGGAAGAACCACTTCAATTCCTATCTTCTGAAAATTTGCCAATATCTCTGGTTGTGCCGTCAGAAAATAAACTCCGGCTCTTCTGTTCAACGCATCTGCTACAACGTTGGCCTTCCCTGGATGATACTACAAATCTACATCGTAGTCCACCAATAGCTCAAGCCATCTTCTCTGCCGCATATTAAGGTCCTTCTGGGTGAAAACATACTTCAGGCTCTTGTGATCAGTAAATATCTCCACTCTGTCTCCGTACAAGTAGTGTCGCCAAAGCTTAAGTGCAAACACTACTGCTGCCAGCTCCAAGTCGTGGGTCGGGTAACTCTTCTCATGGTCACAAAGTTGGCATGATGCATAAGATATTACCTTCCCATGCTGTATCAAGACACATCCCAATCCTTTGCCTGAAGCGTCGCAATAAACTGTGAATCCTTCGGTCCCATTTGGAAGTGTGAGAATGGGAGCCGTTATCAAACCTCGCTTCAACTTTTCGAATGATTCCTGACACTCTGCTGTCCAAACAAACGGTACATCCTTACGAGTCAACTGGGTCATCGGTGCTGAAATCCTTATAAAATCTGAAATGAACCGCCGGTAGTAGCCGGCCAATCTAAGAAAGCTGCGAACCTCTGCCACTGAACTAGGTGCTGGCTAAGTCTCGATAGCCACAATCTTCTGGGGATCCCATTCTACTCCTCCTCGAGTAATGATGTGACCCAAGTACGAAATGCGATCGAGCCAGAACTCGCATTTACTGAACTTGGCGTACAACTGGGGCTCCCTAAGCGTCTGAAGGACGACTCTGAGATGCTACTCATGCTCTGCTTCGCTCTTGCTGTAGACCAAGATATCATCTAGGAACACGATCACGAACTGGTCCAGGTAAGGCATGAAAATGCGATTCATGAGGTCCATGAATACAGCTGGCACATTGGTTGCTCCAAAGGACATAACAAGGAACTCCCAATGCCCATATCTCGATCTAAACGCTATCTTCGGGATGTCCTGCTCTCTGACTCTGATCTGGTGGTATCCTGACCGCAAGTCTATCTTCGAGAACACTGAAGCCCCTTTGAGTTGATCAAATAAGTCATCTATCCTCGGGAGAGGGTATCTGTTCTTGATTGTCACTGAGTTCAAGGTACGATAATCTACACATAACCTGGACGTACCATTCTTCTTTTTCACAAGAAGCATCGGGGCTCCCCAAGGCGATCCACTTGCACGAATGAATCACTTGGTCCTGAGTTCTTCAATCATCTTTTATAAAATCTCCAATTCTGAAGGCGCCATTCTGTAGACTCTCTCTGATACTGGTGCTGTCTCGGGGATTAAGTCTATAGTGAACTCGATCTCCTGCTCTGGCGGCATCCCTGGAAGTTCCTCTGGGAAGACATCTGGGAACTCTTCAACTATCCTGGGCAACTGCACTGTTGCTACTGCCATCCGCAACACTGGGGAGGATGGCTCCACCGTGCCTCTGGAAAATGAAAACTCTGGCTCGCCTGGAATACTAAAGATAACCCTGCCAACATGGCAGTCTATCCTAGCATACTGGTTCCTCAACCAATCCATGCCTAAGACTACATCATAGTCTGCCATAGGAAATTCTATGAATCTGGCGGAGAACTCTCTACCGCTAACTACGATCCGACACGAGGAAAACACTCGATCTACCCCCACAAGACCATTACCAGTAAGTATATTGAGCCTCACTGATAATGACTCGGGTTCCAATCCTATCCGTGTCGCGAATCGTGCAGACATGAATGAATGCGATGCACCAGAATCAAATAATACTGAAGCTAGAAAGGAGTTGACGAGAATAGTACCTGCCACTACCTCACCTGGTGCAACTTCTTCTTCCATAGCCATCATCATGGCCTGACCTCTAGCTGTGGGTCCCCTCTGCTGGAAACCTCTCTGCCTGCTCTGCACTGGAGCCTGGACACACTGCTGCTGGAATGCCTGGGCCTGAGGCAACAATGGCCTTGGGTACTGCTGCTGCTGCACAGGTGCTGGTCCCCTAACCGATGGACTGGTTAGGTTGGAAGAGGAAGAACTACCCCTATTCGGGCAGGCTCCTATCTTATGATCTGCCGTTCCACAAGCAAGGCACAATCCTTGCGCCCTACGACAATCTGCCACTACATGGCCTGGCTTCCCGCAATGAGAACATCCCATCGCGAAAGTCTGCTTTTGCTTCTGCTGCTGCGGGTATGTCGGGGTGGAATGCTGAACCGACGTCACTGAGGCCGCCCGCCTCGGGGTTCCAATGGTCAAACTTCTAGCTGCCGGGGCTGGAGCTGATGATTACTGCATCTGGCTATGGGACCGCTTCCTACCTCCGGTCCTATCCACGATCCTTTGGGAGGTATACTCATGCCTCCTAGCTGCTCTCAAAACTGCATCGAACGTCTGGTGCTTGAACTGCTCGTCTGCCAACAAGATCTCCAAATGCAGTCCCTGCTGGAACCGCTGGGCCCTATCAAACTCGGTTGCCACCAAGGTGGGGGCAAACCTACTGAGCCTAGAAAACTCAGTCGCATAACCATCGATCATTCTGCCTCCTTGCTTCAAGTTGGTAAATCTGGTCTGCAGGTCGTACCGAGCCACAGCATCAAAATACTTCGTCTGGAATCTCTCTCTAAACAATGTCCAAGCAATGGGTGCCACTAATCCCATGGCTTGCGCTGCCCACCAACTGCGAGCTAAGTCCAACAACTGCAGGCATACCACCGCCACCTTCTCATTCTCAGGTATCCTAGCTGCTTCCAGAATCACCTCGGTATCCTGAAGCCAAGTGTCCGCGGCAATCGCTTCTTCGCTGCCGTCGAAGAAGGGAGGGTTCAAGTGCTTGAAGCTGTTGGCCGTGGACACTTGTCTGGTGCAAGGCGTCTCCTCTGCGATCTTGAGAAGTTATCAAGGCCCTGATGAGTCCCACCAAGGTGCCATCATCCGGCTCAGCAGGCTGAACAGGCTGAACTGGGGGCTCTCCTCCAGGAGGTATAACTCGGGAAGCAATTCCGGAATGCTGGGCCTGATCTCCAGGTTGTTGCTAGTCCACGGGAGGTGCTCCTCCTTGCTGATCGGCAGGGTCAGGTATAGTGCCGCTGAAGAAGACGACACAGGGAAAACAATAAGGAAGGACCAGGACAGATCAACGATACAAGCATGTGATCAGGTCAAGATTCTCAGGGATTCAGAGGATATGAACGGAGATCAAGGACGAGTACTGATTGAGACATCTATTAGGTAAACCCTCACATTTCTTGATTGACAAGACCTGCATGGGCCACCACTTAAACCATGCCATGTCCCAGAACCAGAATACTGGAGAGCGGGGGCGTACATAGCCAGCTACGTATATTGAAATAGAATACATCTCAACTATACGGTCATGGCTGTCTAGATATGAGGGTTTACTATAAGTCAACGGTCTCTTATGGTCAAGCCTATTGTCTCAATCTCAAGCAAGTAATATGATCACAAGATGTTTGACCACCAAATATACAATAAAAGGCATCCCAAATATAACATATCAGCTGATCATGAAGCTAGTCGTACAAAATGCTAGGACTAGCAAGAGTTAAGTCATACATGATCAACCCTAGGATTTGTTAATCATGTTTACAGTCTGTAGGCAGACAGTAAGTAAAAGTTCATCGAGCTAACAGGTGCTCGTCGGCTAAATGCCTCAAAAGAATAAATTTACAATAGAGTGAGCGAAACAAAATAGAAAACCCACTCGTAGCCCGGGTTCCTTCTAGTCGCCACCATCGGGCTGGAGGTTCGGTAGATCCTCGGGGGCTGCTCCAAAATTTGGCCACACAAAACCAGCTGGGTCAAAGACTACTTGGTGGCTATAAAGAGGCATAATATATGGAACTATGTAAATCCTTTGTGAGCTAGAGAGATCATGAGCGTTGTAGCCAATTGGCATATTATGTTAGGCTATTCAGAGCCTTTGTAATCTTCAGTTTGTTATCAATAAAAGAGATTCTTATGTTATACTCTGTTTTCCTTCCGCTGCTTATGTTATCAATTTGAGATAAACACTATGTGAACCGTTATCTTGCCTTGCACGAGCGCAACTCCAGGCTCGTGCGGCATCACGCCCCAGCGAGGACGATGATTCGGGTGAAATCTAGCAAGGACGAGCGATTTCCCGGATCGGGGCGTGACAAGTTGGCATCAGAGCCAGGTTTCTATCCTTTGGACCGTGCATGAATCTGTTTGACCCTCAGTTGCTTCGCTATCGAATTCAGTTGACTCTAAGTTGTTTCCGCAACCGCATGGCTCATGGATCTGCTCGACGCTATATTGGATGTTCCATACAATAAGCCTATATTAAGTGTGTACGTCTGCCACAAGTATGTCGCGACTATCACGTGATCTTCGGGTGCCATCGGAGAGTGTTGGTTTTACGAAGTGCAACGGGTTATGAGATTATGGTTTCCCGAAGTGCAAAAAAATACGTGTTGTTGGTTGCACGAAGTACAATGAGTCGATATGTGAGGCGATGTGTGTTATGTTGCTATCCAAACGGTTATGTATTGTCGGTTGCACGGAGTGCAGCAAGTCGCGAATCGTTCGTTGCATCGGTACAACGAGTCGATATGGTATGATGCGTGTTGTATGGCTATGCGGATGGATAGCAATATGTTAAGCAAGATCGCGTAATGACCTTAAGTATCGAGAGTAAATTGTTGCATGGGTTGCAACGAGTGAGATTGAAAGATCGTGGATGCGATAGTAATGAGTCGAGTCGGTCGCTAAGTTGAGTAGGCGAACTTGTAAGTTGGCCGCATTGAATCGAGTTTCGAAGTAGGCGAACGTATATGTTAGCCGAATGTTACGGGTGTAATCGATATGATTGCCAAGGTACGGTTAGATTGCATGTTTGACGAACTTGAGCGAACGATAGGGCATGTTGGTTCAGTTGTTGTGCCAACTCGAGTAAGCAAACGCTAGAGCTGGGATCGGAAAGATCGCCATACGGGATAATTGATTGAGAATTAGATGTCGGACCTATGTGGAGCATAATTTCGAGTAATGACTCGATTTCGAGTGGTATATGCAATACCAATTATGCGATCAGTATAGCGAAGTATTGTATCGATAATGATAGGCTCGATTCTTGAGTGGTATATGGAATACCACTTAGCGATAGCTATGTTAAGCCGGTTGGTGACTTGCGATAGGTTACATCGAGACGATTGTATTGTTACGATATGTTTGTCCTCAACGAACGAGATAGTACCGAGACTCGAGCGAGAATGACTTGATAGAAGTCGATGCTAGTATGCTTCGATGAATTGAGTTGAATGATTATGTGAGAAATTGCATCGATGGATGATGCGTCGGTCAAGGATTCGTTAAGCGTAAGTCGAACGATAGGCCGAGCTTAGCGAAGGAATGTTACGTTGAGGAAATAGTCGACCCGGTCGAACTTATGTGAGTTAGTAAGAAGACTCCTTCGGAACGAGTTGAGTAGGTACGAAGAAATTGTGCGAACGAAATTTGGTTAGTGCGATGAGTCGGTAGCACGATTTGGAAGTACGAATTAGGGATATGGGAATGAATATGTGAATTGGAAATTGTGTCTCGATGATGGTAGTTTGTCATAACGGAATGGATCTTGATGTGTGCAAACTTGATTCGTATTCGAGTTCGGATGATAACAGTGATTGCAACGAATTGGAGCTTATGAGAAAGGAAGATGTTCAAGTTATGCATATCGACGATGGTATTGAGGCGTATCAAAGACGATATACAATAACTCAGGGATACTCTGATCGAACGAACGAAAATTTTGTTGAGCATTATTGTTGGATGAATAAGATGCAAGTTAAGTTGATGTCGATTTGGATGACAATGGTAGGAATGCTTCGGAGAATTTGAGAGTCGATGGATGTTGCTCGAAAGAAAACGAAAGTGCTTGATGGTTTCGAGGATAACCACAATGTTGACATTCTTGTCTTATGCGAGTGCAACTCCAGCATCGCACATGCGTCACGCTAAATTAGGGCGATTATTCCGCGTGAGCGCTGGTATGGTGATTCATACAGCGGGAATGGTCAAACTTACAAGGCATGGCAAATTGGATTCGACTTGTGGTTTGATGCGAAAGTCGTTCGAGGATGGTTTCGATGAGTATGGAATGTATTAAGCTATGATCACGAATAGGTAATCTCGGACTAGAGGGGAGTAGATGTCATACGACTAGCAAAGATAGTCGACGGTAATGCATGAGTGATTCGAGTAGTAACGGTGCGCAAGCGCATGAGTCATTCGAGTAGCAATGGCGCAACAGTTGCGCGAGAGTAGAGAAATTGTGGATTGGTAAATTATGTCGGATTGGGTAAAGTCCCATAGGAAATGTCGAGAATTGATTTGGCTCCGCGATAGGATATAGCATGGTTCGTTGTAACTGTCCCTCGTTGATGATCTTCAATTATCGAGCGTAGTTTCGGGGCAGATGACCCTAGAAGACTTGACCGCCAAATCAAGTGAATGTTGAAGTCCCATAGGATGACCCTAAAAAAGTCACATAAGAAATTTTGTCGAGGATCAAGGATGATGTAGTGCATGTTGAGGATAAGTCTAAGCGAGCGAGTATCGTGTTTCGAAAGTTAGCGAGTAGCCTTCGACTAGATCGAGACGGATAGAAAAGTTATGATCGATCGAATGAGTGCGTAAGTAGACTTGGTTGGTCGACGATCGAATAGATGTTGAGGAACGTGCTTAGCGTAGTGACGCGGTAAGGCGATTGCAAAAATTCTGTAATTCGTGAGAGTGACGGATAGTAGGGCGACCCTAAGAGTTGTGTCGTAGGCGGTTTGAGTAACGGTTAGGCTATGTGTGTTGAGCGCACCATCGATATTACGAAATAAACTAGTCGACATTGATTCGAGAATTGAGTAAAGGATTCGTACTCGGTCGAGAATGGGAGATGGACGTATCGTAAGAGACCTTGGGTCGAAAAGATTGTTGCCTTGAGCATCGTAGACTCAAGTTGACCTCTTGTGTCGGGAGAGATTAAGCACGATGTTTGGATAAGTTACCTAGCGGGGGTAGCCCCAGACGCGATGCGTAGGCAGTTCGAGAACGTGGGTCGTGTTGGGATAGTTGTGTGTGAGACTTAGTACGGATTGTAAGCAAAGGAAAGTTTGGACATGTTGGACTTAGTCCATGTCATTGAGGCCAATGTTATGAATGATTGGATGAAAGACTTGAATTATGTGAGAGACAGGAAACGAATAGGCGTTACAGAGAATTGTTGCGATCGGATGCGCAATGGCTTAATACAATACATGCGTTAGATGGCCGTCGAAGAAACTTATGAGATCGAAGTTACGGGTTTAAATCAAGTTATGTGCAGAGATGTATGGAAGAGGATCGCATGTTATGGAATGATGCATACGAGAAGTATTTGGGAATATGTGCTAAGGTCTGACCAAGTCGAGTATGGAATGATTGGTGTTTGAAGATTTAAGTTGAGCTTGTTAGTTGTCCCGATATCCTACAACTGAGCTTGGCTGAAATGCATATATTGGTGGGACGCCTAAAATATGTGTATGACCCAAACTAAGTTGTATGATTCAAACGATAGTAGCACGAGATCGTGAAACGATCTAGCGAGGCACTTGGATTAAGTGTTGGTTTCGGTTCGAGGACGAACCTGATTTTTAGTGGTATATTATGTAATGTCCCGCTCCGCACGGTGCATTACGATGAGTCGTTGACTCGAAGAGTTGCGTTGACCGATGAGGTATCGATGCGAGAGTTACGTTGGCCAAAGGTAAGCCTTGAGTCGGTTGGAATCTATGAATCAAATTGATGCAAAGGATAAGTCCCGTTTGAGCAAGTGCAAATTTTAGTTGATCTGGTGTGCAGGCTATGCTTTTACGCTGGACGATAAGAGGTCGGCATTTTTCCTTATTCAGTGAAGTGTCCGTAAAACTAAATCGCGGCCTTGCAACGGATTGTGGCATAACGCGATAGGCCAAATCAACCGAGTAGTTCAAAGGAATGGCTAAGTTCGAGAGTTAGCTATGCGACCAAGTTATGGAAGCGAGCCGCTTCAGCCCGGCGAAATGACAAGGTGTATCGGCTTAAGGTGGGCGGGTTCTTGACTCTCTCTCCCTATTCCTTCACGTCAAATAAAATGTATCATTGTATGCGTAAAATGTTATCGAGTTAGCGAGCGTGGCTCGGGCGACGAAAGGTCCAAGTATGTGTCAAACACTAAGATAGAACATTGAACAATCGAACAATTGAAGCGACATGCATCCAGTGTACGAGTCGCGATAGGGCAATGATGGTAGAACATTGAAAGACGATATTGAGATGTGCATCATGTGCACGGCTCCGAGAACATTGAACACTAGGCGTAGAACATTGATTACAGTGTTGAGCGTGCCCCCGTGCACGGAAGCTAAGGAATGACTAAGTAACTACGAAACTAGGCTTTGAGAATGACTTACGAATGGTACGCGTTGAATATGAGTATGAGATGACTAAGCCGTTGGGCGTCGTGCATCAATATGGATGTGTTGGGGTATAACGCCGACGGAGCTCCCCATATGGATGGTGGATTATGATTTATGAGACGCGAATATGTTTATGTTGCGAGACTATGTTTATGGAACGGCGGATTGGTGGAACGGTATGACTTGTATGCTATGGTACGTATTGCATGGTCAATGGACTCGGATGGCCCGTGCACGGGTGCGGCTTTCCTCGCACGGTTACGCCGGGGCACCGGGACCGTTCGGCCTAGGAGGGAATTATGCGTGGTATTTATGGTGCACATCATTCGGACGGATTGCGACCGTCCAGTGCTGTGATAAGCTATGATATCTGTAAGTTTGGGATCCTTCGGATACTAGGTTAGCAACCCGTATCGAAGTGATTGTAGGCTTACACATAAGAGATGCCAAGTCCATTACGGTGCAAAACACCGTGACCTTCATATAGATAGGGCCGGTGGGCTGAGATGAGAGTTGGGTGCAGGCGCAGGGCCTGCGACCCTTATGCATTGTCTAAGTTATGATTGGAATGTTGCGTGAATTATATGGTTTCTTACGTAAGTTCTAACCAGTGCAGGCTAAGGAAAATGGGACGGAGATGAGCACGAAACACTATGTTATGTTCATATTATGGCTAACGGTGTCTGCTGCAGGAACACGGTTTAGGACACATTTATGATAAGTTGTTATACGTGAATACTGCCATGAAACTGATCCTAAGGCTAAATACAAAGATCACAAATTAAGATGCATGTTTCACTAAATATATTTAGTGTTTGGTTTGGGTGCGAGCGGGTCTTGATCAGTGCGAAGCGAGGACAAAAGCACTAATCCTCCACTAGTTTATGTGCAGGTTCAGGTACGTTCAGCTCGGAGCGGAGCTTGGCTTGGACGTGCCGAGGCATGGAGTCCTTGGCGTTCAAGGAAAGCACCGCATAGGCGTTCGGACTTGCGACATGGAGATGTTCGGCCGAAGACTACTTGGTGGCTATAAAGAGGCATAATGTATGGAATAATGTAAATCTTTTGTGAGCTAGAGAGATCATGAGCGTTGTAGCCAATTGGCATATTATGTTGGGCTATTCAGGGCCTTTGTAATATTCAGTTTGTTATCAATAAAAGAGATTCTTATGTTATACTCTGTTTTCCTTCCGCTGCTTATGTTATCAATTTGAGATAAACACTATGTGAACCGTTATCTTGCCTTGCACGAGCGCAACTCCAGGCTCGTGCGGCATCACACCCCAGCGAGGACGATGATTTGGGTAAAATTTAGCGAGGACGAGCGATTTCTCGGATCGGGGCGTGACAAGATACACCTTGTCCTTGTTTGGTCGTAGGTAAGGTTCACTGTTTCGACGATAAGATAGAGGACCGTGTGGTGGTTCGGATTATTCAGTTCGGATTATGGCATGGAAAAGTATTTCATCATGGATAAGGGTGCCACCTCTTGTCCTTGTTTGGTTGTGGGGGTGGTACACTAATTCGAGGATGTAATATTAGACCATGTTAAGATCCGAGCTATTTATTACCTGTTTATATTTATCCAGTTTACATTGGCATGTTGTCTTTCTGTATTTTGTTACGTTTCTGTGAGGACCTGGTGATCTCTCCAGGTTGTGGCTGAGCTTATAGTTTAAACAGGTGGATGGTATAATTTCAACTGCATGTTTCAGGTATCAATTATAGTATTACTTTATCATTTTCTCGTGCTTACTATTTCCTTTTCTGTTATACCTTGCTCATTAGCCTAGTTTTGCAAACTTATATTATTATCGAGTTTGCTCGAACATGTGTATTATAGGGCGGCCGACTATATTACATATTGTTCATTCTTGTTTTATTTACTTATTTGTGGATTGAGATATAGTTGTGATAACGTAGGTTTAGTACACTTCTTCAGCGTAGTACATCTACGAAACTCTATTAAATTGGGAACTTATTCTAGATCGTTTTAGCTGGCATGCTTGCATTCCTAGTCCTATATATTTTGGGACTAGGGCGTGACATCGAGAGACAATTTTCTACCTCTGATACAAATGCAACCGTCTCTACAGACTGATTATACAAGCAATTGCATGCCAGACAGGGTGCTAACACTAAGATTAAGGCCTAGCGGTATCATAGAAAATTTGTGTTTCTCGACAAAATTTGTCGATTTAAAACTGTGTGGTATACGAATCAAATAGTACATGGTCATACATATTATTAGAAAGAAATATACCTGACACCACCGTATCAGAGGCGAACACGTCGTACCATGTCATTTCATAGACGTGTCCTTGGGCATTGTGGTGTAACCTCCTTTAACCGAATTATGATATTCTCCTAGATTTTTAATTTTTCTATTTTTCTTTATTTTCCAAAATCTTTAAAAATCATGAATTTTGATTTCTGTAACTAGCTATATGAAATATATTTTTCAATCGTAATATGCTATAGGTATTAAGTTCATGTTTGTTGGGGCATTGATTTTGTGAAGCTATACCGTATAAGATTTTATCCTAAATAAATTTTCTGGTCATTTTCTTGAATTTTTATAATTTATAAATATTTACTTTTATATAAAGAAAAGTTTGTCAAAATATTATTTGTAAATAAATATACTTTATTACTGGTAATAATCTGATAATTTATAATAATTTATAAGTTATTCTATTTTCCTTTCGTTTTGGGACTAGGGCGTGACATCGAGAGGCAATTTGGATCGTGGGATTTTTCCAATCTTGGGTTTTAGTTGTCCTTAAAATCTAATTAGTTAGAAATTAGTATTAGTTGTTAGTGGTTAGAGCATCCACAGTGGGACTGAATTCAAGTGCTATATTTGGTCTTTAGCCAAATTTTATAGCACTTGATGGCTCCAATGGACTCTTGTCTACACTTGAAAAATGGTAGAAAGCTAAGAGACTCTCCAAATTTGGATAGTCCACTAGTTGAGCTATATTACTTGCGAGCTCACCATATTTACTTTTCTCATTCATTCTTTTTTTGGAGTATTGCCACTTGTCAATTATGAAAGAAAAATAAGGAGGAAAACTAATGGAGTGTTACCACTTGTCAATTTGGAGTGTTTATTTAGACTATACCATTGTGTACCAACATGAAGGGAATACTCCAAAATTAATTATTGGAGTATGGCTTGAAGTGATTTGGAGTATGGTTTGGAGTGTTACCACTGTGGATGCTCTTAGAGCATCCACAGTGGGACTAGTTTCAAGTGCTATATTTGGTCTTTAGCCAAATTTTGTAGCACTTGATGGCTCCAATGAACTCTTGTCCACACTTGAAAAATGGTAGAAAGCTAAGAGACTCTCCAAATTTGGAGAGTCCACTAGTTGAGCTATATTACTTGTGGGCCCACCATATTTATTTTTCTCCTTCATTCTTTTTTTGGAGCATTGCCACTTGTCAATTATGAAAGAAAAATAATGATGAAAACAAATGGAGTGTTGCCACTTGTCAATTTGGAGTGTTTATTTAGGCTATACCATTGTGTACCAACATGAAGGGAATACTCCAAAATTAATTATTGGAGTATGGTTTGAAGTGATTTGGAGTATGATTTAGAGTGCTTCCATTATTTATCCCTAGACCTATTACAAATTATAAACCTGCCACTAGGAATTAGGGATCACTCCACACTACTCTTATTTAATATTGGGACTCCCAAATATTTTACACAACAAATTTTCTAGCCACACTCTCTGCCGCTACTTCCCGTAGTGCTCCCGACCTCTCCTGCCTTGGCCTCTCCGGCCATCGGAGCGGCCCAGATCCCTGATCTCCCCTGCCATTTCGCCCACCACTGGCACTACCTCGCCACTGCTGCCATCACCACCGCCTCAATGTTTCATCACCACTACAGACACCACTACCACCTCCTCCTATCAGCCGCCACCCCAGCCAACACCATGTCCGACCGCAACACCACCACTCCCATCCTCTCGGCCATCCACCGCACCCACCACCATCACCATCTCAACAGCACAGCGCTATCACCATGGCCAACTTTGGCCACCCCATTCTCCGTCTCCACCGACCTAGCCCTCCGATCATCACAGCACCACCCCTACCATCGTCATTGACCACCATCAGCGAAGAAATAAAGATGACACTTAGCCGTGCTCGACCACCTGATCCGAGCCTCCACCGGCATCATCTGCCAGATCTACCACTCCTTGCCGAGCCTCCTTGCGCTCGACCCATTGACCGAGTCATACCCGTCACCACCACAGGATCTCGCCTTCGTTGCCCAGATCTGTGCCGGGGCCATGCCTCCGCAGCTGCCGTCGTGCTCGCCAGAGCATCCAGATCTACGCACGCCGCGCTCCGACGATCCAGCCGTGGCGGCCAGTAGAGCCTGGCGCCTCCCTCTGCCTTCACCTTCTTGTCCGGGCACCATGGCCGGAGCCAGCCCCTACCTGAGCTAGAAACCCTCTCTCGCTTCCTCTCATACTCCTCCTTCCTCTTCCACTTCTTCTTCTTCTCCTTTGTTGTGTTCTTTCTCCAGAGAGAGTTTACGGAGGGGAACAGGCAACCTGGGCTGGGTGCATATTGGGCCAGACTAAGCCCAAGGGTTTGCTAAAGAAGAAGAAGTGGATATGATTTGGGCTGAGTTTAGTAGGCTTTGGTTTGGTCTGAGCCAGATTTATTTTTTGAATTGTGTAATTAGGGTTGAATTTTAAGCCTATATATATATATATATATATATATATATATATATATATATACATATATATTCTTTTGGAAAAATTTGAGTGGCACCCCACATTTGTTACGCTTATTTAAGGTGCACCCCACATGATTACATTAATGCATAACACCCCCCACTTTGGACAGTTTCTGTCTAAAACAAACGATCAAATTTTTTTTTGACGAAAATGCCATGTCCCCTTTTGTGTCCCCCCTTCCCGTCACACGCGTCCTCCGCCCCCCGCCGTGCTCGGCCCCCTCCACGGCGTCGCCGCTCTCCCCCCCTCCCTCCCCGACCTCGCCGCTCTCCCCCCACCCCCTCCCCGACCTCGCCGCACCGCCCCCCTCCACCCCCCCGGCCATCACCACCACCACCATCAACCATCATCACCGCCCCCCCTCCCGCTCCGCCCCCCCTCCCGCTCCGCCCCCTAGCAGCAGCGCGCGGCGGCGGCGGCAGCAGCAGCAGCGCGCGACGGCAGCAGCAGCAGCGCGCGGCGGCAGCAGCAGCGCGCGGCGGCGGCGGCAGCAGCAGCGCGCGGCGGTGGGGGCTAGGGGGCGGAGCGGGAGGGGGGCGGTGATGATGGTGGATGGTGGTGGTGATGAGTTGATGATGATGATAATGGTGATGGGGGGTATTTTTGTCAAAAAAAATTGGTCAACGGGGTTGACAGTTAGTTTTAGACAGAAACCGTCCAAAGTGGGGGGTGTTATGCATTAATGTAATCATGTGGGATGCACCTTAAATAAGCGTAACAAATGTGGGATGCCACTCAAATTTTTCCTATTCTTTTATATATATAATTTTGGTTTCAGTTTAGAGCAAATAGATACTTGGGCTAGGCCATGGGCGTTACAATGGATTTATAAATTAAGTTAGGACTCTATATACATAAGTTATTTTTACCCATATAATATATATATTTTTATAACCAATATTCTAAAAGAGTTTTATGTAAGATTTAGAGGATATTTTATGATCTATATTTCATATTCAAATGGGCATTATATGCTAATGGGCTTATCCTGAATTATTACATTCCAAATGATATGGATACTGCTAAATGGAATTTCATATATTAAATATGATTATTTTGTGGGCTTTGTGAATAACAATATCATATCAATATTTTAGAATGGGTTATTAATAATAACCTAAATTGGTCCTTGAGCCCTATATTATGGGAATAAATGCAAATGGGCCTTGGGCCCCAAATAATTATTTGTTTTAGGCTTGGGCCTTAAATAAATAATTTTGATTGATTAGTTTTGGCTTATTATTATTACTTACATATATATATATATATATATATATATATATATATATATATATATATATATATATATATATATATATATATATATATATATTGAACTACCGGCTTAAAGCAACTACCGGTGATTTAAGATCGATAGGTTTTGCAACTACCCGCAACAGATGGTTTTGCAACTACCCGCAACAGATGGTTTTGCAACTACCGGAAGTTCTATTTAGAAACTTAAAGCAACTACCGGCAACAGATGGTTTTGCAACCTTTATCTCGCCTAGAGGATGCCCTCCTATAACACACTTAGCTTATGCTGACGATATTCTCTTTGATTTAAGATCGATAGGAATGATCACTGATCTTCTTGTAACTCCACTTCCTGATTTTGAGAAAATAAATTCGATTTCTAATAATTACAATTGTTATTATTAAGTTTCAAATAATAATTTTGGTGATCTATTTTGGAGGGATTTAATTTTGAGCAGAATTTTCTAATTTGAAAGTTTGTTATGACAAACTTAGTGGTCCCCACTCCTTTTTAAATTCTCTAACTGATTTTAACTAAAATCCTGTAATAATGAAAGGGGGAGGGGAATTGTGTAAAGTTAATTGAGTGGAAGGGTCTAGGTTATAAATAATGAAAAGGGGGAGGGGGTAAGTGCAAAATTACTTTTGGTGGAGGGATTAAAATGAATATATGTGGAAGAGTTATATTTAGGAATGATTTGTTGAGTGTTCCTTCAGCAGCTTCATTTTTCCTTCGTTCCTCTCTCTCTCTCTCTCTTCTCCCTCTCGGGAACAATTCCCAAGTTCGTCGTCGACGAGCTACTCCCGCCGGCATCCGAGGAAGAGACGACCGCGATGGCGACACCTCCCTGGCGACTCAGCGACGCAGATCTTCCCGGAGAGATTCTATTCGAGCGTTCCCTGCTCTATTGACCCCCGGAGCTCCCGTCGACGACGCATCGACTGTGTCGAGAGGGTGAGTTCCGATCCGACTTTTTTTGGTCTAATTTCGTGAATCAATTGATCTGAGACTTGAAATTCCAGGCGAAACATTAATTGTATGATATCAAATTTTGGTGGTGATCTCCATTTGGAATCAGTCGGCCGTGTCGAGAGGGTGAGTTTGGATCGACCATTTCCTTGCAATTATTTGATAATTTTGTTGTAATATTTCCTCTTCTACCAATTTTTGTAGATCGAACCATTCCAGGCTCGAATCGAGCTGTACTCGTGCCTAACGCTTTGATCCATATGACTGGTGAGTATTGGTTGTAATAGAGCTATTTTGGACAGAATTTTGGAATAATTCAACACTATTTTTCTGTTAGATTTTCATCGTCTGGACTTAGTTCGGATTCGGGAGAATTACTCTGTTCTATTTTTATGAGTTTTGTTTCCTTTGTATGTCTGGGTTTGTTGGATGTCTCAGTGGACCTAGGAGATCTGGACGCGAAGAGAACGTGTCCTTGGTCTTGATCAACTCTGTCAGGTACTATGCTATCTTCTTCTATGATTGTAGTTTCTGTGTTGAATTTTGATATGCAGTGTTGGTCAGGATTGATAGTGTTGGAGTCGGCAAGTCCGTTGTGCTTGATCGAGTACCGTTGAGTCCGTGGTTGCCAACTCTTTATATTCAGTAGTTGGCCGATCTAGTGTGGATCGTGCCTGTACATGGGAGCGTCTGGACGTGGGTGTGTGTCTGAACGTGGGTGCGTGTCTGGATAGGAATCGACAGGGCTTGTTTATTAAGCTGCTAACTGTTATAAATTCTTGTTGAATAAATTCTTATTTTGGTTGGATTAGATTAATAGTAACTTATTGTTTGATCTGGTGGATGCATATTAGTTCTTGTTTAAATCTTATTATAAGTATTTTTTTTGTAATAATTATGAAAGTCTGGATGGAGTTCTCATTTTCTCTTTAATTAGATGGAAGGATTAACAGTGGGTTGCATATGGGTTTGTTTGGAAATTCGTATAGTATGGGTGTGTTGTTGATGCTATATGCACAGTACCTGCTGGGTTGGGAAGTGTTGCTTGTACATTTCCATTTGGATTGTACAATATTTGAATACATGACCTGCCATCCTTGATTGGGTTTGGAAGTATAGTTGGTTGATGGTATATTTGAGCTCTAATCATTTTGCTTCAATCTTATATGATTCAATTTTATTTATAAAGGAATGCTCCTTTGGTCGACTGATGCATGACCAGTCATGATCTGTTTTATGTTTTTCAATTTGGAAGGAAAGACAATCGGGAGTTCAATTTTGCATTTGGTTGTTCCTATAAAGAGATTCTATGTGTTGGTAAAATCTTTGGACATTTGACTGCTAGCATAGACTTGAACCAAATTATTGTGTTTAAATTTATTCCTTGACTGGTTGGCTAAATTATGTAGAAATGTTAGTTGTTGCCTATGATAGACTAGGTTAGCCGAATATGGGCTATATTATGTTGGATATTAGTGGCTAAATAGAACTCATGTAGATATTAATCAATATATACACAATAACCAGGAGGATATCCAGCTTCCTCGATTACCAGTACTTTTCCGGAGCCAGGCAAGTACTTTTCTATAGTTTTGTGCATTTACATTCTTGTACTCTTTCTTGTGACACGTCATGGCACGACATCATGTACTCTTGTTCTTGTACTTATTAGTGTCGGGTGGGGAAATACACTAGCCATGTGACCAATCCCGGTTACTATACTCATGTGCCTAGCTTAGGCCTCGCATCATGCACGCGGGCCCTAAGTCGTACCATATTCATGTACTCCTGTGCATGTTCTCACCCCAGCCGATCACATGGACTAGATGTATTTCGATATTGTACACTTATCATGTCTGGTACTACAGGATTATAGTTTCATTCCTGTACATTATATTTCCTGTACTTTATATATTCCTATACTTTACATTCATGTACTATAGTTCCTGTACTTATTTTCTGTACTACTTTCCTGAACTTTCATGTTCATTCCTGTATTTCATTTCATGTACTCATGTACTCTGTTCATGTCATGTTCATGTTTCATTACCTAGAACTGTACTTTGCTCTGCTCCTGAATAGGATATGTTGCAGGTGAGTTGGAGGCCCTGTGCGACACTTATTATGGCCGAGAGCCAGCTGATGCAGGAGAGCTAGCTGGAGTTGCTCTTGACTTAGAGGCTGCAGAAGCCTAGAGCTTTACCATTAGCACTTTATATTTTTCCTTGTATTTGAGACTAGTAGACTCTACCTTTCATTTTGCTGGAATGTAATAAATTCTGAGACTTGTACTTTACTCTGGATTTGGGATACATTTATAAATGCTGTGATTTCATACTTGTTCATGATTATCTGGTTAGATTTTCCTAGATTGGTACAGCTTACTTCATCGTGTCCAACGATGAAGGCTGGGTGTGTCCGACTCGTGTCCGATTATTCGGAAGCGGATCGTGACATGTTTTTAGTGGTGGCCCATGCAGGTCTATCCTAATAGTATCTAGGTATTAGAGTACTATTGGGGGACTTGATTTACACTAGGGAAACTTGAATCACAGCATATGAAATCGAGTACATCGGGTATATATGGTTATTATAAAATATTTACATTTTCTGGTAGGTTAGGTTTTTATCAATCACGAAGTTTTCTTTCTATTACAGGATGGTCACTACGAGAAAGATCGCGGATCAGCCTGGAGTTGTAGGCAGTTCAGATCAGGCCGCACAGACGTTCCAGTAGACCAGCTTCCACCACCGCCTCCGATCTTTCCGTCGCTACCCTCGACGATGATGTTTGATGGCGCTCAGGTGATGGCGATGTTCCAGCAGTTTATGGAGGCCCAGAATCACCAGGCTGCGCAGTTCAGAGAGGCTTAGAGTCAGCAGGCCGCACAGTTCAGAGCGACCGTCGTCGACGCACTCAGGACCAGAGAGCCGGCAGCACCAGCTCCAGCAGCACGTGCAGTACCAGCAGCACCGAAACCAGGGACGGCCAAGGAGTACCAGAAACTCTGCCCGATGGACTTCTGGGGCAACGAGGGGATTATTTATGCGGATGAGTGGCTGGAGAATGCGGAGAGGACCTTGAAGATGGCACAGATCCCGGATAATCTGAAGGTGGAGGTGGCTAGCATGCGACTCTTCGACTTGGCCAGAGCTTGGTACCGGGAGGAGCCCCAGTTGGCGGAGCCCCAGGTATCTTGGACAGATTTCAAAACTCTGTTCAAGGAGAAGTTTTTCCCAGAGGTGGAGCGGGATGAGCTGAGGATGCAGTTCGAGACGCTGCAGTAGGGGACGATGACGGTTGTATAGTACACTTCAGAGTTTACTAGACTCAGCAGGTTCGCGGAGAACCTAGTCAGAGCACCGGAGGACAGAGCTTGGAGATTCAAGAAGGGTCTCACCAGAGAGCTGCGACACGCGGTGGCGATTAGTCAGGCGATGACCTATATGAGCATCCTCAAGATTGCTCAGGCTGTAGAGAAGGAGGCAGATCCGAAGCTGAAGAAGGATCGGGACATGGGCAGCAGTTTCCAAGCACCAGCAAAGAGGGTCCAGACTCAGATTCAGGGGAGGCCACAGCAGCCGGCACAGCAGCATTACCGTCCAGCCAGAGCTCCTGCACATCAGCATCAGAGACAGCAGCAGGTCGTTACCTGCACATTCTGTTACCAGCCGGGACACCGCATCGACGAGTGCCGCAAGAGGCTCAGACTCTGCTTGATCAGACGCACACCAGATGAGGGATTGCCCACAGGCTGCAGCTCGACTGACAGGAGGACCTAGAGGAGCTGGAGGACCACCACATGTACCACCCAGAGCTCTACCAGCTGCACCACAGAGGGGACCGGCTTTACCCACTCAGCAGCAGCAGTTTGCATAGCGTCAGCAGAGGGGAGGACCACAGCAGGGACGTGCTTACGTCATGGCTGCAGTTGAGGAGGACGAGGCAGTGCCACATATGATCACAGGTTCTATACTTTTATATTCCTTCCTTGCCATTACATTGTTTGATTCTGGAGCCACCCATAGCTTTGTATCATATGAGTTTCTGCATAGACACGGCTTCACACCCAAGCCCACTAGGAGAAACTGTCGGATTATGACAGGAGGAGGGGTAGTGCCAGTCAGTGAGATGGTGGATTGCCCTATCACTATTGCTGGGTGGGAGATTAGGGCTCGACTTCTAGTGATGCCATTGCCCGGATTTGATATAGTCCTCGGCATCGACTGGATGAGCAAACAGTTTGCCGTAATAGGCTGCCATAAGGGGAAGGTGATCTTCAGCCCGCCAGGAGTTCTACCGTTTGAGATCAGCCGACGAGTTGCAGAGAGGCCAGAGGGAGTCTACTTCGGAGCAGTCGCAGAGGACCAGGAGTTGTCGCATCTGCTTATCGCGAAGTTTCTCGACGTCTTTCTCGAGGAGTTGCTAGGATTGCCGCCAGATCGAGATATGGAGTTCAACATCGACCTAGTGCCCGGATCAGCGCCGAAGTCCCAGTATTGTTACAAGATCAACCCGAAGGAAGCTGCAGAGTTGAAGGTCCAGATTGATGAGTTGGAGGACAAGGATTTTATTCGGTCCAGTGCTTCACCCTGGGGAGCACCGGTACTCTTCGTGCCCAAGAAGGATGGGACGGTGAGGATGTGTATTGATTACCGTGCACTCAATAATATCACCATTAAGAATAAATACCCTTTACCGCGGATTGATGAGTTATTTGACCAGCTTAGTGGAGCGCAGGTCTTTTCCAAGATTGACCTTCGGTCGGGATATCATCAGATGAATGTACGGGAGCAGGATATTCTTAAGACAACTTTCAACACCCGATACGGCTAGTATGAGTTTCTGGTGATGCCGTTCGAACTCACCAATGCCCCAGCAGTGTTTATGAACTTGATGAATAAAGTTTTTCACAAGTATCTGGATAAGTTTGTCGTAGTCTTCATTGACGACATTCTGATATATTCGAAGATCGAGGAGGAGCATGTGGAGCACCTGCGGATCGTGTTGGAGATTTTGTGGAAGGAGAAGCTGTACAGGAAACTCTCGAAACGTGAGTTTTTTTGGACAGAGTGGAGTTCCTAGGGCATGTGGTGACTGGTGAGGAGATTTCTGTGGATCCCAAGAAGATTGAAGCAGTGGAAGCATGGGCACCTCCCAAGTCAGTAGCAGAGATTCATAGTTTTCTGGGTCTAGCAGGATACTACAGGAAGTTTCTGAAAGATTTTACCAAGATCGCAGAGCCTATCACGAAGCTTACGCGAAAGAACGAGGAGTTCATCTGGAGCGACGCCTGCCAGTCAGCATTTAAAGAATTGAAGAGAAGACTCAGGACAGCACCAGTTCTAGCTTTGCCATCTGGATCGAGAGGGTTCATTATCTACAGCGATGCTTCAGGGAAATGCTTGGGATGTGTGCTTGAGCAGAACAAGAGGGTTATTACTTATGCTTCTAGACAATTGAGGCCCATGAGAAGAATTATCCCACACATGACTTGGAGCTTGCAGCGGTCATTTTTGCCTTGAAACTGTGGAAGCATTATCTGTATGGAGAGAGTGGACATCTTTACGGACCACAAAAGCCTGAAGTACATTTTTACTCAGAAGGAGCTGAATATGAGGCAGCGCAGATGGCTGGAACTCATGAAGGATTTCGACATCAATCTGTAGTACCATCCTGGGAAGGCGAATGTGGTAGCAGATGCTCTCAGTCGATATCCTGTTGCTATGTTTCTCACTATGGATCGTCATCTTTTAGAGGATCTTGAGAATCTGGGGATCGGGATTGTTCTACCAGGAGTTGGAGGGCAGCTGATGCACATGCAGATACAGTCAGGACTGTTAGAGAAGATCAAGGAGGCCAAGTTTCTTGATGAGGGACTCCGATGTCTCAGAGGCCAGGCAGAGGCGGGATTGCTCGATGACTTCACTATTGCAGAGGATGGATCCCTGAGGCACGGGAACCAGTTGTGTGTGCCCAAGGATCTGCGGGAGGAAGTGATGCAAGAAGCCCACCAGTCGCAGTATTCTATTCGTCCTGGATCTACCAAGATGTACAAGGATCTGCGAGAGTATGTTTGGTGGTATGGGATGAAGAGAGAGGTTGCCAGATTTGTTTCCAGATGCCTTGTGTGCCAGCAAGTCAAGGCGGAGCGCCAGAGACCATCAGGAATACTCCAACCTTTACCTATTCCAGATTAGAAGTAGGAGCATATCACCATGGACTTCGTCTCTGGATTACCGCGTACTTCCAGTGGCAAAGACGTTATTTGGGTGATCGTGGACAGATTGACGAAGTCTGCTCATTTCATTCCGTTCAAGGTTGGGATGTCGACCGAGAAGCTTGCAGACCTCTACATGAGTCAGATCATGAGGATTCACGGGGTGCCAGTGAGCATTATTTCAGACAGGGACAGTCGCTTTATATCACACTTCTGGAGGAGTCTACAGTTGAGCTTGGGGTCGCAGTTGAAGTTCAGCACCGCTTATCATCCACAGACGCACGGGCAGTTCGAGAGGACTATTCAGACATTGGAGGACATGCTGCGGGTTTGTTCACTTGATTTCGACGGTTCGTGGGAGGATCATTTGCATCTAGTGGAGTTTGCCTATAACAACAGTTAGCAGGCTAGCATCGAGATGACCCCGTTCGAGGCGCTATATGGGCGGAGATGTCGTACGCCTTTATCTTGGGACGACGTTGGCAAGAGAGCTTTGCTTGGGCAAAAGATGGTGGTAGACTCAGCTGAGAAAGTTAGACTGATCAGAGAGCATCTCAGAGTTGCACAGGATCGGCAGAAGCACTGGGCGGACAGCAGCAGACGGCCACTTGAGTTCGCAGTTGGAGATAGAGTGTTCCTAAAGATCTCACCGACTAGGGGCGTCATCAGATTTGGCAGAGGCGGGAAGCTCGGTCCGAGATTCATCGGGCCTTTCGACGTGACTGCGCGGATTGGCGAGGTGGCTTATCGATTAGCGCTTCCAGCTAGCTTGGAGGGAGTGCACGATATTTTTCACGTGTCTCAGCTTTGACGCTACTTCCCGGACCCGAGCCATGTGGTGGACTTTCAGAGCTAGAGGTGGGTCCGAGATTGACTTACGAGGAGCAGCCAGTGGAGATACTTGATCGGAGAGAGAAGCGCTTGCGGAACCAGATTATTCTACTTGTTCGCGTCATGTGGAGAAACCACTCTCCGGGAGAGTCCACATGGAAGCGCTGTCACCCCCGTTTCCCGTATTTCGTAATTATACTCGAAGTTGGATTTTGGCATGTATTTTATTTTTTTGACTTGCAGATTTTTGGTTTCTCGTGAATGGGTGTCTGACATGACTTGGTTTTATTTTGTGGAGGCGAATTTGGTTTGGTTTGGTTTAATATGCATGGAACACTTTAACCTATACTCCACCCTCAACACAACACAACCCACCCTTATAATATCTCCACCAACCTTCTCTCTTCTCATTATTCTCTCTTTTATTTCTCCATCTTCTTCTTCCTTCCTCTACACAACACTCCACCCCTTAGGCAAGTGCAACTTGCTTCCACAAGAGAGCCCATTTTTATTGTTCCATTAGCTTCTCCTCATGTTTCTAAGACACATTAGAACTTGTAATTTTCCATTTTGAGGCTTTGATTTTTGTAGATCTAGAAATTAATTATTTTCAGATTTTGGTGGTTTTGATCTATCAAACTTCTTTGTTTTCAAGTTTTGATGGTTCCATGTTGTAGAGAATTTTATTCTACCCAATTTTGACCTTTGAAAAGTTGGATTTGGACTTGTTTTGACCAAGTTATGGACTTTTGAAGTTTTAGGTTCAAACCATAGAGTTCTTGCTGTTTTGGAGAAGACAGTGAGCAGTGCGCGAGCTTTCTAGCTTGCGCCACTGAGCTGCGCGCGCTCTTTAGCGCAGCGCAGTCTACCTCATACGCTGCCTTTTGGAAGCGTATGTCTTGCATACGCTGACTTGGGTGACAAGGAGTCGTATGGACCTCATATGCTGTCTTTTGGAAGCGTATGCTACCTGAGCGTATGCTGACTGAGCGTATGCTGCCTGAGCGTATGCTGCCTGAGCGTATGCTGACTGAGCGTATGCTGCCTGAGCGTATGATGCCTGAGCGTATGCTGACTGAGCGTATGCTGCCTGAGCGTATGCTGACCTGAGCGTATGCTGCCTGAGCGTATGCTGACCTGAGCGTATGCTGACCTGAGCGTAGGCTGACCTGAGCATAGCCTGACCTGAGCGTAGCCTGACCTGAGCGTAGGCTGACCTGAGCGTAAGCTGACCTAAACGTAGCCTGACCTGAGCGCAGTCTGACTTAGGCGCAACTGGACCTGACCCTACTTACCCTGGATCTCCTATAGCCCTGTATATTGATATTTTATTAGATATTTAACGTCCATTTTATATCCTTACGCCTTTTGTCATGAACTTGATAATTCTGAATTTATTTATTTATTACGTTTGGAATGATAATTGAACAATGCTTGATAGTGGCCCGCCGTGGTACACTCCTGACTTGATAACTTGACCTGCTACACATGACATGACAGTGACCCGTGGTGGTGCACTCTTGACAAGTAATTTGACATGATAATTTTTGATGGTGGTCCGTCGTAACGCACCCTTGCCTTGATAAGTAATCTTGATAAGTAACATGACATGATGGTGACCCGTCGTGGTGCACCCTTGACAAGTAATCTTGACAAGTAATCTTGACACGATAACCTTGATACGCTGTTGCGACGGCTAACTTGACATGCTAAGTGAATTCTTGACACCGTGGGTGATTGTATTGAATGTGCTTGTGTAAGCAACCAGTCTTGTCTCGCATCATGTCTAGGACATGAATCCCTGGTTTCCCACGGTCAGGGATTCATACTGAATCTGGCTAGGTTAATGATTAGATTGATCAAATAGTTCATGGAGAATTTCCCAGTTACCTGTTGCCCCTTTGGTCCCGGCCTTATGTCATGACCCGCACCCATTTTTTTTTTAAACGGATACGAGACGTGTCCAAGCCAGCCTACGCCGCAGTGTCGGCGGTAGAACGCTGTCACGGCCATGAAGATCAATATCACAAATAATGCCCATTCACAATATTAATTTAATTTACAAAGATCACAAGTTTTACATTTGCAGAAAAATATAAACTTGTACAATTATGGAATGACTACAACTCTGCTATCTAGCTAGTTTCTAGGCTTTTGTCTGCAAGTATTCCCGTCACTTCCCAAGCTAAGTGAATCCACGGCTAACCTGAAAATGTTGGTTTCCAGTCAGGAATGGAACGAGCACAATTCACTGAATGCAATTTCAAATAAAGAAGATGACTATAAAACAAAGGTTAGACATCAATTATGAGTTTTGAAAATAAAACAGAAAATACAGAAAACTAATAGTAAATAAATAGACACAACAGACTTTCTCCAACTGCTAGAAGTACCTTTGATATGTGATCGGTCTCGGGACAATTATGCGACACTGTCTACACTGTCTAAAGTTACACTGTCTACACTGTCTAAGTTATACTGTCTACACTGTCTAAGTTACACAGTCTACATTGTATAAAGCTACACTGTCTACAGAAAATATTGCAATAAAGAAACACTGTCTACAAAATAATAATCACGATCTACACAATTTAAATACAGTAATAATCATGGTCTACACTGTCTACTTTGTAATAAATAAATCACTGTCTACACTGTCTACAAGAAATAAATAGATCACTGTCTACACTGTCTACAAGAAATAATGAATCACTGTCTACACTGTCTACACTGTCTAAGGTCAGATCACACAATCGTTGGTACTTCCCATTCCCGACTCAACAATTTTAGTAGAAAATAATCACATAACCAATGGCCAATCAATGAAATATAGTGAAAATCAATATCGAAATGCAGACAATAAACTGTACTCGCCTGTGGTCCTGTGCTGGTGAAACCGATGATCCAAATCACTCAAAATGCCACAATAGTCAAAACCCGAACAACAGTCCCCGGATGCTGAAATAGACAATACAAATAATTTCAGAATAGTCCAATTAGCTAGGATTGCCTATCCTTAAGTCCAATTCTGGACACAGGGGCAAAACGGTAATTTCGGGCCAAAACGGTGTCCGCCGTTGGACCCACTTTGCACCGAAAAGCGTGCCAGAGTCAACGGTCTCTAAAGTCATCAAACTACTTGTCTACAAATCCAGTTTTCTGATACGAACCCAACCGTATGTCCAGAGTTGGATTCCGGCGGGCTGTGCACAAAATCGCCCATTGAGTGGGACCGTGGGGCCCGCAAAACGACGTCAGATTTACCTGCCTCAGAATTTGACCAAACTTGGCATACAGGACCAGAAAAATGATACGGTCCTGTTGGCGCAAGTTTCGTCTCGATCTGACGAGCGTGCACAAAGTTATGACTGAATTTGCATTGGACGGATACGGGGCGATTTCGACGGATACGCGTCGAATTCGTCGCGCACACGCGACCAATTCGAATTCCGTCAAAGCCCACACGACCACGAAGCTGTTACGCAGCTTTCGATGCTCTCGGTGCGCGACCACGTCGTCCGGAATGGCGGGACGCACGTCGTGTGGAGCAATTTCTAAGTTTTGAAAACAGGTTTTTCCTGAAGTTTACATGTGAATAATTCTCTGTACAAAGCAATTCTTTACAAACTTCCTACTGGACTTTTCTAGCCCTATATGTTGTGGTTAACTTTCTTTCCTAAAGTTTCCTGATTCGAAGGATAGTTTGGTGGGAATTTTGATGTGAAGTTGGGTGTTTGGGACTGTTTTACGAACCGTTAAAAAATAGTTTTTCGTCGAAGTTCGTGTTCGTTTTACGATGAATGTATCGCAGAATAAATCGAAATATCTAAAGGGAGTTGAAATTGGTTATATCGAGATCATACCAGCGTTTGCGGAAAGCGAAACGATCGAGCGATCGTCGAGTTATCGCTCGTCGAAAACACCCCTTCGCCTTGTTGCCGCTGTTGCTTGCACTGTTTCGCGCGCGTGTGCGCGCGCTGCCTCCGCGCGGTCTGGCCGGCCGGCGGCCCGCGGTGGCGCACGCGTGCGCGCGGGGGGAGGCGCCCAGGGCTGGGGGTCGGCGGCGCGTCGAAGGTCTTAGGGTTTCGATCGAAACCGTCTGTTTCTGTTATTAATAATAGTCGGTTTACTCGATAAACCGAGGGGCCTCGGTTGCTTTTGTACTGTGTTTGATTTGCACAGTAGGCTCGGGTTGGGACTCTTTGGACGGCCTGCGATTTGCTGGGCTCCCTTAGTGTTCAGTTTTTGGTGGGCTGCTGCCAATTCTCATTCTTCTTTTCTTATTTCGTTTTCTTTTATTCTTTTTTTTCTATTCATTTCTATTTTATATATGAGTCTAATATATATCCATATGTATATATATGTACTCACACGCAAATACATATCCATATTTATATATATACACACACAATACCAACATATATATACACACACATATATATATTTATATATACACGTATTTACACACATATATTATTTATATATAAATACCCATTTATATAGGTATATTTCTAATTACCAAAATCATACACATGTATTAATATTTATTTATATATTTACTCATATACATCCTTATATAAATATATCCATAAAATCTAAATAAAACCCCAATATTTCTATTCCTAGTGTCGGACCTATTCTATATAAATAGGAATATATATATTATACATATATTCGACGAATATAATATAATCAATATTAATCATGATAATAATAATAATAATAATAATAATAATAATAATAACGAATTTCCATAAAACACTATTTGGCGTATATATACCATTCTGCAGTCTAATGATCCCAAAAGTTGCACAAGGACCCATTTGTACACGTGTCACTGGATATCAACTACCCAAAATATTTATATTATTAAAATAGGAATACTTAGGAAATATTTATTTACACTAAAATGGAATGCAATACCCTCATACCAATTTCCTCAATACGTATGTCCTTGGATGTGCTGCCTGACTACATGGGTTTGAGTTCGGTCCGGGTCCAGTCCGGGCTGGTTCGGTACAACCGGATCGCTACGAAGTCAATAAATTTAATAATAAATAATTAAACTATTTATAATGGTCATACTATAACTTGACCTGTTTTTTTTTTTTTAGTTAGGACATCACTATAGCTCGGCCTTCCCCTACCATGACTAAACACTAGTCAAAGCACGCTACTGAGCTATCCGTGCCATGATTCCTAGTCACCTTGTACTACAAATCTCAACTATGGCTAAAATCATCTACCGTAATAATTAACTATTTAATTATTTATAAAATTTTAAAATCATTATTTAACTCAAATAAACAATAAAGAAAATATTTTGAAAATTTCTGGGAAGGGAGGCTACAAATCTACCCACCTTAAAAATAATTTCGTCCTCAAAATTCTAACTCGTAAACATGCTAAAAAATTCAAACATAATTAAATAATAAAATAAGTAAATAAATCCACTATTACCACAATATCTTCGAATTTTAATTTCTCAGAATTATTTATATCTTCCTCCTTGCCATTTCGTCACTACGAATCATCGAGGACTTCTACCCACCTTTGGTCACACTACTCCCTCGAAGGTAAAATCTTATAATCATCTAACTAGTTGCTAACAAGTCTACCAACAGATATCTAGGCATATGGCATCTAGCATTCTCTCATATCCATCAAGCAACCCAAATTTTAACAGTCAACAAATTTAACAAGTAGTTAAGAAATATTGGTAAACTCTAGTAAGCACGACTATTCGTCACTCCGAAATAGGGAGGACAGGAAGATAAGGCAGAATAAGCAGGGCAACTGTGAAGTTTCAAGAGAAGTGGAGAGTATCCAATGTTACAGGTAGAAAGTGAGTTTATGAACCACTGCCTTATTTGCTAGATTGGCTACTCTAGTCCAGTAACTTGCTACGTCGAAGAGCCCTTCGTTACTTAGAGTGGCCTACAATTCGTGCAATACAGAATTCTTGTTCTCGAAATTCTAATTCAAACAAGGTTCCATAAGCCCAAATGCGCCTTCAGTGACTTTTGTATTTAAGTAGCACATGAGAACTCAATTGAGTGGCACTCTAGTGACATGTGCATAGTGGGCTTCGAGTAGGTCACAACCATATATTTGGTCGAAGTAAATGAGTCGAGGTTGTGGCTCTAGTGAAAGTCGAAAAGTATACCGGTATCGTGGTAAGGTTTATAGCTAGTCCTTTTAACCTGAAAGTCGTAGCACAAAAAAATAAAGTACAAGGGAACGGGTTTGAGTGGGACATGTTATACCTAGATGAAAGTGGACTCGTCTAGATCTTGCATATGAAATTTGTTGGAAGATAACGGCTGGTCTCATGCTCCGAATATTAATGACACGGCCGGGGACACAAAATGATCTAACTAAAAAGTGGGAGTCCACGGGGCTCTAATTATCATCCTAGTGGAAAAATTATTCTGATCAATCGGTAATCCTCGTATGTCCTAAAATTTTTTTAGAAGGCTTACAGTCTACCCACCTTAGAAATAGGACATGGTCTTAGGAATATTGAGGTTGGAAAGATTTCAATGTCAGGATACCGTACCTCGATTCTCGGTAATAAAGAATAAGGTACGACGTAACGGGATATGGTAGATATAAGTCAAGTCGAAGATCATTCCTCAATAATTGGAAAATGAGTGTGCACAATGACACATGGTCGAGAAAATAGAATGACATGCTTGTCCACAGTATGCAAGAGTTGTCGACGGGGTAACCAACTCTAAGGCACATCATCTAAAGGATTTCTAACAACTGAGTCGTGAAACTCTAGTTGTGTCAAACCTGTCAGACTATGGTCATAAGAGTCATAGTGATCGTGTATTGTTGTTGACAACTGGTAGATCATAATATGACAGGGTATTTAAGCTATGGTATTGGCTAAGCTAGTGACTGTGGTGTTCCAACACTAGTTAGGTCTTAATGATAAATTTACATAACTAGAGTAATATTTGTTGGAAACTAATCTCGGGATGAGTGTCTACCATAGTCACGGTAACTTATTATCCTTAGCCTTGTCTATTCATCTCATGTCTAAACTGTGGGCTTTGGTCGAGGGACGGTTAAGTCAAGGCACAAGGGTTGAAAGTAAAGGCAATATTCAAGAAAATATTTAGAGACACAATGAATTGTTTCTTGAGAAAAGATAGTCTCCTAGGTTGGAATTACGACCAAGGGTAAAATCCTAATCATTCTTAAATTCAGATGGTTTGAAAGTCCTGATAACAGCTTGGGGTCGAGAGGAGAACGAGTAACTCGATCACATGGCTGGCCGATGGTAGCGATACTTGTGTATACAACTATCATAGCCATGGGGATACACGGTATCTCTCTACCATCACGAGCTTTCGTCTTTCCAAATTGGTGAAAGACAAAAACAATAAAGAATTCAAGGGAGATGTTACTAAATACAATTTTGTGATTCAAGGGCGAACATATAATTTAAGAGAAATTGCCAATGCAGTCGTGGATGAGACCCTAGAGGAATCTATATCTCAATCCACGTAGGATAATTAAATAAAGTGCGAACCAAATGCATCATGGTTGATCAGACCCTAATACACTGATTCTGATTAGACAATAAGTTAGCAGGCGTCCCCACTAAACATATGCCTCGAATCAAGCTCGAGAACAGAGTAAGCTTGCAAAAACTAGGCTGTAATAGCAGCGTTGGTCAAGATAGTCAAGATACAAGTACGCGAGATTTTTGAAAAGAGGCACAAGTAGTTCGAGTTTTGTGAGAATCAAACCTTACTAGGTGTTCTTGCTTCCTACTATCTTCATGTCCATAAGGTATTGGTCAACTAATGGGTTACGAAACTCTGGATTCTATATTCTTGGTAACTTATTAGTGTCGGTCAATTACCTCGTCAATAGGTCACAAGGACCACATAATGCTAGGTTGGGAGACATGCTACTCATCTTACAGATCTTTCACTAGCATTCGCTTTAGGTCTTATGGGACATATAGAGCATTTTCTTACCCTCCACAGCATCCTAACTTGTAATCACGTCTAAAATCATTTCACCGAGGATTATTCCCACCTGTATACTCTGGCTGTGGTAAAACCTTGGTTTCGTGATTCCGATGTGATATGCTATCCGGTACTCTACCTTATATTTACACAAGGGTGACTACGGTTAAAGAGGACCACTAGCTATATTTCTAGCAATATTCTATAACCCATATTTCTTAAACTAATTTCAACTCTAGGGGTCGTGTCTCGCCAGTGCGCTGCTGGCTGCAGTGAATCCCTAGTATCCAAAATTTAAATAAATGGCGACAGTGCGCTGCTGTCCTGCCAGTATGAGTTAACTAACATTCTTGTAACTATATCTGTAAAAATATCCTGAGCTTTGAGAGATTCAAACAAGTTGACTATGCCCTATCAACCCTTAAAATAGAAGATTGAGCGGGGAGGAAATAACTGAAGACAAAAGATACACAAACATTCTAATATCTATTCCATGTGTATTCAAACATCGAGGAAAACCTTGAACCGAAACTAACTCGAGGTCCGTATGGGGATAACAATAATCAGAATTTATACAAAATATTAATTCCTAGGGCAAATAGAAACTAAATAGACAGTTCAGACTAATATATGGGGATGATATCTAAAGAGGCAAAGAGAAGGAATTGAACAATTTATCGTGGTTAGATCATAACTTATATGAAACCCTGTCTCACCAAGTAAATAATCTATTCACATTGGATTATATCGTCCTATCAAGAGGTAATAGTGTAACTATGGGGATCTGACAAACTATCAAAATTAATAACTCCTTATCTACATTGCATGGCCTAGACTACCCATCGATAAATTTGTATAAGGGACTCCTAGTCTTAGTCATTCTCGTAAATTAAATTAATTCCTAATTCGTGAATGAGCATTTCTAGTCGCAGGCTCGCAACAGTACCACTAACTTAAGTACTATAACGAGTTCGCATGATTTGCAAAAACTGACATGCATGGGCCACCACAAAAACTTGTCACGACCCGCACCCGTTTTTTTTTTAAACGGATACGAGACGTGTCCAAGCCAGCCTACGTCGCAGTGTCGGCGGTAGAACGCTGTCACGGCCATGAAGATCAATATCACAAATAATGCCCATTCACAACATTAATTTAATTTACAAGGATCACAAGTTTTACATTTGTAGAAAAATAGAAACTTGTACAATTATGGAATGACTACAACTCTGCTATCTAGCTAGTTTCTAGGCTTTTGTCTGCAAGTATTCCCGTCACTTCCCAAGCTAAGTGAATCCACGGCTAACCTGAAAATGTTGGTTTCCAGTCAGGAATGGAACGAGCACAATTCACTGAATGCAATTTCAAATAAAGAAGATGACTATAAAACAAAGGTTAGACATCAATTATGAGTTTTGAAAATAAAACAGAAAATACAGAAAACTAATAGTAAATAAATAGACACAACAGACTTTCTCCAACTGCTAGAAGTACCTTTGATATGTGATCGGTCTCGGGACAATTATGCGACACTGTCTACACTGTCTAAAGTTACACTGTCTACACTGTCTAAGTTACACTGTCTACACTGTCTAAGTTACACGGTCTATATTGTATAAAGCTACACTGTCTACAGAAAATATTGCAATAAAGAAATACTGTCTACAAAATAATAATCACGATCTACACAATTTAAATGCAGTAATAATCATGGTCTACACTGTCTACTTTGTAATAAATAAATCACTGTCTACACTGTCTACAAGAAATAAATAGATCACTGTCTATACTGTCTACAAGAAATAATGAATCACTGTCTACACTGTCTAAGGTCAGATCACACAATCGTTGGTACTTCCCATTCCCGACTCAACAATTTTAATAGAAAATAATCACATAACCAATGGCCAATCAATGAAATATAGTGAAAATCAATATCGAAATGCAGACAATAAACTGTACTCGCCTGTGGTCCTGTACTGGTGAAACCGATGATCCAAATCACTCAAAATGCCACAATAGTCAAAACCCGAACAACAGTCCCCGGATGCTGAAATAGACAATACTAATAATCTCAGAATAGTCCAATTAGCTAGGATTGCCTATCCTTAAGTCCAATTCTGGACACAGGGGCAAAACGGTAATTTTGGCCCAAAACGGTGTCCGCCGTTGGACCAGCTTTGCACCGAAAAGCGTGCCAGAGTCAACAGTCTCTAAAGTCATCAAACTATATGTCTACAAATCCAGTTTTCTGATACGAACCCAACCGTATGTCCAGAGTTGGATTCCGGCAGGCTGTGCACAAAATCGTCCGTTGAGTGGGACCGTGGGGCCCGCAAAACGACGTCGGATTCACCTGCCTCAGAATTTGACCAAACTTGGCATACAGGACCAGAAAAATGATATGGTCCTGTTGGCGTAAGTTTCGTCTCGATCTGACGAGCGTGCACAAAGTTATGACTGAATTTGCATTGGACGGATACGGGGCGATTTCGACGGATACGCGTCGAATTCGTCGCGCACACGCGACCAATTCGAATTCCGTCAAAGCCCACACGACCACGAAGCTGTTACGCAGCTTTCGATGCTCTCGGTGAGCGACCACGTCGTCCGGAATGGCGGGACGCACGTCGTGTGGAGCAATTTCTAAGTTTTGAAAACAGGTTTTTCCTGAAGTTTACATGTGAATAATTCTCTGTACAAAGCAATTCTTTACAAACTTCCTACTGGACTTTTCTAGCCCTATATGTTGTGGTTAACTTTCTTTCATAAAGTTTCCTGATTCGAAGGATAGTTTGGTGGGAATTTTGATGTGAAGTTGGGTGTTTGGGACTGTTTTACGAACCGTTAAGAAACAGTTTTTCGTCGAAGTTCGTGTTCATTTTACGATGCATGTATCGCAGAATAAATCGAAATATCTAAAGGGAGTTGAAATTGGTTATATCGAGATCAAACCAGCATTTGCGGAAAGCGAAACGATCGAGCGATCGTCGAGTTATCGCTCGTCGAAAACACCCCTTCGCCTTGTTGCCGCTGTTGCTTGCACTGTTTCGCGTGCGTGTGCGCGCGCTGCCTTCGCGCGGTCTGGCCGGCCGGCGGCCCGCGGTGGCGCACGCGTGCGCGCGGGGGGAGGCGCCCAGGGCTGGGGGTCGGCGGCGCGTCGAAGGTCTTAGGGTTTCGATCGAAACCGTCTGTTTCTGTTATTAATAATAGTCGGTTTACTCGATAAACCGAGGGGCCTCGGTTGCTTTTGTACTGTGCTTGATTTGCACAGTAGGCTCGGGTTGGGACTCTTTGGACGGCCTGCGATTTGCTGGGCTCCCTTAGTGTTCGGTTTTTGGTGGGCTGCTGCCAATTCTCATTCTTCTTTTCTTATTTCGTTTTCTTTTATTCTTTTTTTTTCTATTCATTTCTATTTTATATATGAGTCTAATATATATCCATATGTATATATATGTACTCACACGCAAATACATATCCATATTTATATATATACACACACAATACCAACATATATATGCACACACATATATATATTTATATATACACGTATTTACACACATATATTATTTATATATAAATACCCATTTATATAGGTATATTTCTAATTACCAAAATCATACACGTGTATTAATATTTATTTATATATTTACTCATATACATCCTTATATAAATATATCCATAAAATCTAAATAAAACCCCAATATTTCTATTCCTAGTGTCGGACCTATTCTATATAAATACGAATATATATATTATACATATATTCGACGAATATAATATAATCAATATTAATCATGATAATAATAATAATAATAATAATAATAATAATAATAACGAATTTCCATAAAACACTATTTGGCGTATATATACCATTCTGTAGTCTAATGATCCCAAAAGTTGCACAAGGACCCATTTGTACACGTGTCACTGGATATCGACTACCCAAAATATTTATATTATTAAAATAGGAATACTTAGGAAATATTTATTTACACTAAAATGGAATGCAATACCCTCATACCAATTTCCTCAATACGTATGTCCTTGGATGTGCTGCCTGACTACATGGGTTTGAGTTCGGTCCGGGTCCAGTCCGGGCTGGTTCGGTACAACCGGGTCGCTACGAAGTCAATAAATTTAATAATAAATAATTAAACTATTTATAATGGTCATGCTATAACTTGACCTATTTTTTTTTTAGTTAGGACATCACTATAGCTCGGCCTTCCACTACCATGACTAAACACTAGTCAAAGCACGCTACTGAGCTATCCGTGCCATGATTCCTAGTCACCTTGTACTACAAATCTCAACTATGGCTAAAATCATCTACCGTAATAATTAATTATTTAATTATTTATAAAATTTTAAAATCATTATTTAACTGAAATAAACAATAAAAAAAATATTTTGAAAATTTCTGGGAAGGGAGGCTACACCTTATATATATATACACGGGAATTGTTGCTATCCGTCGAGATGAGGGCACTTCCAGCCCGCCGTCGAGTGTGGTACCTTAGGACACATGTATCTTACTACAGTGTGTCTGCTATATCCTGATACCTTTTTCTTTTCTTGCTGGGATCACTCAGGTAGTAACAAACAGGTAACCGGACTTGGGATTCTCATTGCATCTTGCTAGTAACTAGGCCTGTGATAACCCTAGTTAGTTAAAGTAGCAAGCCGTAATTATTGTTTGGCCGTGATTGATTGGATGGAGTCTAGTCCAGCTTTGTCTCGTCCTGATCCTGTACAATTTCTGGCATGACATGATTACTCGTGCTTTATCTTAATTCTATATCATGAATAATTGCATGATCAGATTTCTTATATTTACCTTGCCGATAAATGGTAGAAGAAACCAAGTTCTGTTCAGACGAAGGGTTACAACCTCGGTCCTTGTTTGGTTTACGGGTTGTAACCTGGTTATCTGAATAGTCCCATGGTTATCTCATCGTATATCATCCTGTCATGCTCTTCCATATGTTCTGTCTTTCATCGATTCTGTACAAGATTGTCTTTTATATTCACCTATCATGCTTTTTCTTAAATTACTGTCTCTTTTTATGTAATTATATTATTGTGCTAATTGCTGGTTTTAGTTCTTAAGTGAAGCCTCCTTTGTGGTACTTGCTCTTTCTGGGGTCTGACCCAGCTGGTTTTGTATGGCCAGATACCGGAGCAGCAGCAAAGGATCTACCTGCCTTCCAGCCACATGGTGACCACTAGAGGGAATCCTGACAACGAGTGGGTTATTTTGGCTCTTCCACTCTATTGTACATTATTCTTTTGAGGCATTTAGCCGACGAGCACCTGTTAGCTCGATGCACTTTACTTTCTGTCTGCCTACGGGCTGTAAACATGATTGGCAACTCGAGGTTGATCATGTATGACTTAACTCTTGCTAGTCCTTACATTTTGTATGACTAGCTTCATGATCATCTGGATATGTAATGTTTGGGATGCCTTACAATTGTATATTTGGTGGTCTGATATCTTGTAACTATTACTAGTTGGTTGAGATTGAGACAATAGGATAATTTATGACCTTAAGAGACTGATGGCTTGTAGATAAACCCTCACATATCTAGACAGCCGTGACCGTATGGTGAGATGGATTCTATTTCATTATACGTAGCTGGCTATGTCCGCGCCCCCGCTCTCCAGTATTCTAGTTCTGGGGCGTGACAAGCGCGAGGATGAGATGCATGAGCGTTATCCCAGTTTTTTTGTTTGAGTGTACTTTGATATTGAAAATTTTAAATACAATAAAATGATTTGTGTTTAAACCTTCCTTGAGATTTTACTTTGAGATTTGTTTTGATTGTTTTTCGAATTTCGAGGACGAAATTATTTTAAGGAGGGGAGATTTGTAACTCCACTTCCCGATTTTGAGAAAATAAATTTGATTTCTAATAATTACAATTGTTATTATTAAGTTTCAAATAATAATTTTGGTGATCTATTTTGGAGGGATTTAATTTTGAGCAGAATTTTCGAATTTGAAAGTTTATTGTAACAAACTTAGTGGTCCCCACTCCTTTTTAAATTCTCTAACTGATTTTTAACTAAAATCCTGTAATAATGAAAAGGGGGAGGGGAATTGTGTAAAGTTAATTGAGTGGAAGGGTCTAGGTTATAAATAATGAAAAAGGGGAGGTGGTAAGTGTGAAATTACTTTTGGTGGAGGGATTAAAATGAATATATGTGGGAGAGTTATATTTAGGAATGATTTGTTGAGTGTTCCTTCAGCAGCTTCATTTTTCCTTCGTTCCTCTCTCTCTCTCTCTTTTCCCTCTCGGGAACAATTTCCAAGTTCGTCGTCGACGAGCTACTCCCGCCGGCATCCGAGGAAGAGACGACTGCGATGGCGACACCTCTCTGGCGACTCAGCGACGCAGATCTTTCCGAAGAGATTCTATTCGAGCGTTCCCTGCTCTATTGACCCCCGGAGCTCCCGTCGACGACGCATCGACTATGTCGAGAGGGTGAGTTCCGATCCGACTTTTTTTGGTCTAATTTTGTGAATCAATTGATCTGAGACTTGAAATTCTAGGTCGAAACATTAATTGTTTGATATCAAATTTCGGTGGTGATCTCCATTTGGAATCAGTCGGCCGTGTCGAGAGGGTGAGTTTGGATCGACCATTTCCTTGCAATTATTTGATAATTTTGTTGTAATCTTTCCTCTTCTACCGATTTTTGTAGATCGAACTATTCCAGGCTCGAATCGAGCTGTACTCGTGCCTAACGCTTTGATCCATTTGACTGGTGAGTATCAATTGTAATAGAGCTATTTGGACAGAATTTTAGAATAATTCAACACTATTTTTCTGTTAGATTTTTGTCGTCTGGACTTAGTTTGGATTCGGGAGAATTACTTTGTTCTATTTTTCTGACTTTTGTTTCCTTTGTATGTCTGGGTTTGTTGGATGTCTCAGTGGACCTAGGAGATCTGGACGCGAAGAGAATGTGTCCTTGGTCTTGATCAACTCTGTCAGGTACTATGCTATCTTCTTCTAGGAATGTAGTTTTTTTTGTTGAATTTTGATATGCAGTGTTGGTTAGGGTTGATAGTGTTGGAGTCGGCAAGTCCGTTGTGCTTGATCGAGTACCGTTGAGTCCGTGGTTGCCAACTCTTCATATTCAGTAGTTGGCCGATCTAGTGTGGATCGTGCCTGTACATGGGAGCGTATGGACGTGGGTGTGTGTCTGGACGTGGGTGCGTGTCTGGATAGGAATCGACAGGGCTTATTTATTAAGCTGCTAACTGTTGTAAATTCTTGTTGAATAATTTCTTATTTTGGTTGGATTAGATTAATAGTAACTTATTGTTTGATCTGGTGGATGCATATTAGTTCTTGTTTAAATCTTATTGTAAGTATTTTTTGTAATAATTATGAAAGTCTGGATGGAGTTCTCTTTTTCTCTTTAATTAGATGGAAGGATTAACAGTGGGTTGTATATGGGTTTGTTTAGAAATTTGTATAGTATGGGTGTGTTGTTGATGCTATATGCACAGTACCTGCTGGGTTGGGAAGTGTTGCTTGTACATTTCCATTTGGATTGTACAATATTTGAATACATGACCTGCCATCCTTGATTGGGTTTGGAAGTATAGTTGGTTGATGGTATATTTGAGCTCTAATCATTTTGCTTCAATCTTATATGATTCAATTTTATTTATAAAGGAATGCTCCTTTGGTCGACTGATGCATGACCAGTCATGATCTGTTTTATGTTTTTCAATTTGGAAGGAAAGACAATCGGGAGTTCAATTTTGCATTTGGTTGTTCCTATAAAGAGATTCTATGTGTTGGTAAAATCTTTGGACATTTGACTGCTAGCATAGACTTGAACCAAATTATTGTGTTTAAATTTATTCCTTGACTGGTTGGCTAAATTATGTAGAAATGTTAGTTGTTGCCTATGATAGACTAGGTTAGCCGAATATGGGCTATATTATGTTGGATATTAGTGGCTAAATAGAACTCATGTAGATATTAATCAACATATACACAATAATCAGGAGGATATCCAGCTTCCTCGATTACCAGTACTTTCCCGGAGCCAGGCAAGTACTTTTCTATGGTTTTGTGCATTTACATTCTTGTACTCTTTCTTGTGACACGTCATGGCACGACATCATGTACTCTTGTTCTTGTACTTATTAGTGTCGGGTGGGGAAATACACTAGCCATGTGACCAATCCCGGTTACTATACTCATGTGCCTAGCTTAGGCCTCGTATCATGCACGCGGGCCCTAAGTCGTACCATATTCATGTACTCCTGTGCATGTTCTCACCCCAGCCGATCACATGGACTAGATGTATTTCGATATTGTGCACTTATCATGTCTGGTACTACAGGATTATAGTTTCATTCCTGTACATTATATTTCCTGTACTTTATATATTCCTGTACTTTACATTCATGTACTATAGTTCCTGTACTACTTTCCTGAACTTTCATGTTCATTCCTGTATTTCATTTCCTGTACTCATGTACTCTGTTCATGTCATGTTCATGTTTCATTACCTAGAACTGTACTTTGCTCCGCTCCTGAATAGGATATGTTGCAGGTGAGTTGGAGGCCCTGTGCGACACTTATTATGGCCGAGAGCCAGCTGATGCAGGAGAGCTAGCTGGAGTTGCTCTTGACTTAGAGGCTGCAGAAGCCTAGAGCTTTACCATTAGCACTTTACATTTTTCCTTGTATTTGAGACTAGTAGACTCTACCTTTTAGTTTGTTGGAATGTAATAAATTCTGAGACTTGTACTTTACTCTGGATTTGGGATACATTTATAGATGCTGTGATTTCATACTTGTTCATGATTATCTGGTTATATTTCCCTAGATTGGTACAACTTACTTCATCGTATCCAACGATGAAGGCTAGACTTGTCCGACTCGTATCCGATTATTCGGGAGCGGGTCGTGACACTTCTTATGCGCTATGAGGCAGTTTCGGTTCAGCAAATCAACAAGTCTAAATCATCAATCTATATTTCGAAGAAGTCTCCTCCAGAGCAAGAAATAGAACTGGCGAGTAGAACTGGTTTTAATATTGGCACTCCTCCGTTCACATATCTAGGGTGTCCCCTGATGGCGGGACAACGAAATGGTAGGATGTACGAAGAACTTCTGAACAGAATTTGACTTAAACTTGAAGGATGGCATAAGAAAGAATTGGAGGCAAGTTAGTATTGATCAAGGATGTTCTAACATCTATTCCAATCTACATATTAGCTGCTTGCAATCCTCCTATTGCAGTTCTATATAGACTGGAGAACATGTACTCATCTTTCTTCTGGGGCTCACAAGAATGGACAGCCAAACGAACATGGCTTGGATGGGAGAGGCTGGACAGAACTAAAGAAGAAGGTGGGCTAGGTATTAAAAGACTGGACGATGTGATTAGTGCAATGACTATCAAACTGTGGTGGAAATTCACAACAAAAGATAGTCTGTGGACTCGGTTCTTCAGAATCAAATATTGCTCGCAAGTCTCTCTAACAAAAGTCGCCCTCACGTCCAATGCGACTCACGTTTGGAAGCGTCTACTACACGGACGTCAACTATCGAATCCACACATGATACAAACAAATGAAGGTTGGAGATGGGGACATACTAAGTCGGGTAAGTTCACGGTCGCTTCTGCTTGGGAGATTGTTCGAACACATATGCCTTTGTTACCACACTTAAACCACATATGGAGCACTTGCATACTTATCTAATGGTCTGTGTTGATCTGGAGAATTTTGCATAATAAACTTCCCACGGACGATAACATAGCTCGTCTTGGATATAGTTTGGCATCAAAATGTCATTGTTGCATGACTAGTTCTACTAAATCTTTGGAGCATCTTCTCAATGAGGGCGAGGTGGCTATTGCAGTATGGACTTCACTGCATATAACATATCAAGTTCGTAGAGGTGATAGAAGCTTACTGCATCAACTCAAAGCTCGATGGCGGAAGAAAAATAAGCACATAAAGGAGATAGCAGCTGCGGCAGTGATGTGGGTATTATGAAAAAATTGGAATAAATGGAGATACGAAAGCTACGCCTACTCAACTGACACGCTCATCGCCGAAGTGCACAGGCAGATTTTGAAGGCTAGTGTTAAATGTAAACACTAATAGGTTACGCATATTTCTCGTAGTATTTTATAATATGAGCTTTAGCTCTTCATCAATAAAGCTGGGTTTGTTCTTATATATATATATATATATATATATATATATATATATATATATATATATATATATATATATATATATATATATATATATATATTCAAAACCAAATGTCCGTGGACTAAAGCCCTCAGGCTAGAGCCACCAAACCAGCACTTGGCCCGGGAGCCGTGGCCACTAGCACCCAGCCGTTCCCAAGGGGGATCGATCTCGCGACCTCACACCCCGGTGCCAACGGTCTTACCATTACACTAACGCGCCATTGGCATATTATTAGTTATATATATATATATATATATATATATATATATATATATATATATATATATATATATATAATAAATAAATATATATTTATATATATATAAAAAATAAATAAATAAATAAATATATATATATATATATGAAATATATATATATATATATATATATATATAGCGTTTAATAAATTTCTCATTCTCATTCTTGAATTAAATATCTTTAGACATAAATGATAAACCATGACTAATATAGTCGTTTTCTATTTTTTTGATCGTGTACTTTTATTTCGACCTCGATAATTGTGCCAAACTTTGATTTTGGACTTCTACTTATCAAACTGGGCTATTTGCACTATTCTGGACTCAATGGAACCACCTGATTCATTGTTTGGACCATCTTATGGAGTATAGCATATGTACCTGTTCTGTGTCGATGCGTTCGTGCTGTGCACGTCGACTCCAAAAAATTGAGGCGAGTACATTCTCTTACAGTTTTCATTATCTTGATAATTTCTATGATATCGGTTTGTAGTGTTATGCTTGATTCCGACACGAGAGTACACGGATTAGTATATCTTGGATCCCGTCATGAGATGTTATTTCTGGTTTACCCTGGTGTATTGGTGCATGTCTTGTTATTTTTCTTGTACTTTTATAGACACTGATTCCTAAGAGAATTAGCTAACCTTTCAAAGAATTCTGTATCATAACGTACCATGGACCGATGGGGAGGTATTAGGAGATTATGTGATCATACCCAAACTACTTGTGCATAGCTCACCCTCACCTCACGCAGGGTGTAGCCTGATCTTATATTACTTGTGTATAGCTTTCCATATATGGTCGGGCTGATCCATTACTATACTTGTGTATAGCCTATCATATGGAATAGCATTAGCCTGTCCCAAGCTGATCTCATAATAAGCTAATGCCTCAAGGCACTATTAGTATTACATGCTCCATGGTAGATATTACCTGCTGGTACACCATACTTGTGATTACTTGCAGTACAACGTTACCATGATATGCTTACATAATTCCCTATTTTTTTTACTGTTTAGTATTACTTATCCATCATGTATTTTCATTTCTTACAGTTCTTTATAGATTTTGTCAATTTAATAGAACTGTTGTTAGTTTATGTATTTTGCTCCAATCCTGACTGGACAACCATATTTTTAGGAGTTATGTCCCATATTCTCGGACCACATGATGATGCTAGCTAAGATAGATCTCGATGTTCCATTGACCGTGAGTTGACCTTTAGGAGCTCTAGGCCAATATTCTCTATTTAGATTTAAGTTCTGTTAATCGGATTTGTCTCCGATACATTCCTAATATGTATGATCATTTATAGTTTCTGGATGATTTAGGGTTATTGCAATCATTCTTATTCGTATCTTCCTTAGTTGTATGTGATTTGAGTACATGTTGATATATTGGATCATATAAATGTTGAGATATTTTATTGAGTACTAGACAGCGTTCCACTGTCGATACTGTAGCATCACAACAAAAATATTGTTAATTACCGACTTATTTTACCGACGGAAGCAAAAATGTCGCTATTCAGAGACGAATTACCGACTAAATAGTTATTGATTTATTTTTGTAAAATATAGTATAATTATACGTCGCTAGTTCCGTCGGTAGTTAGTCGCTAACTTAATAGCGACTGTTTAGAAACAGAAATTTCTGTCGCTGACCACGAGTAAAAGTAACTCAGCAACCTTTCTTTCTCATTCTCAAAATTTTACATCATTCTCGTTTCCCCCCAAAAATTTTCGACCCCTCCTCCTCCGACCCCTTTCTCCTCCTCGGCGACCTCCTCCCCTCTGAACACCTCCTCCTCCTCGGCGAGCTCCTCCTCCTTAGACCTCCTCCTCCGTCCGCCCCTACTCCTCCTCCCCCGACCCGCTCACGCGCGCTGCCCCCCTCCTCTTTGGCCCCCCTTCTCCTTCCCCAACGACCAATGTAGTCCTCCTCCTCAGTCCCCTCCTCCTTGGGTAATTTTTTTTAAATTGTGTTACATTTTTTCATATTTAGATTATGTGTTATAGTTATATGTCATAATTTTTAGATTATTTCTAACATATACTTGGACACGAAAATTGTGACATTGTAATTTAATTGTGTAAACATTAGCTAGGGTTTTGGACAATGACAAGGACACAATGGAGTAGCTATGGTTTTGGATTCATGGCATTAACTAGGGTTTTGGATTTATGGCACTAGCTAGGGTTTTGGGTTTTCGTAAATTAATTGAAATTCGTGATATTGGAATCGGATATCCGAATATTTTCGGACATTAAGATATCGAATCCGTTAATATTGGATTATGATATCTGAATATTATTCAAAATATTATTTATAATTAACTCTAGGATGGTGCTATAGGGTTGTCAATACTATAATATAATGATACGACCGATACCGATATGATACGATCGATACCAATCCGATAGGCCGATACTAATCCGATACGGCTGATACTAATCCAATACGGCCGATACCTATCGGGTACAGCCGATACCGATCTGATATGGTCGATATCTATCAGATAGGACGATACCAAGTCGATAAGGCCAATACCAATCCGATACAGCTGATACCTATTGGATATGGCTGATACCTATCGTATAGGCCAATAGCAATTCGATAAGGTCGATACCAATTCGATACAGCCGATACCTATCTGATACAGTCGATATCTATCGGATACGGTCGATACCTATCAGATACGACCGATACCTATCAGATACGGCCAATACCGATCTGATACATTCGATATCTATCGAATAGGCCGATACCAATTCGATAAGGCCAATACCAATTCGATACGGCCGATACTTATCGGATAGTGTGAGCCCCTGTCTTCAAATTTATATAAAACCAATCATATGCTAATGGTTCAAATTTACGAATTTACAAATTATTTTATACGTATATAATTTAGCATATATATACATATATATATATAGGAAGCGGATCAAAAGCCCCCTTATAAAACCCCCTAAAAACCCCTCACTCTAATCCGTAATTTAATGTTAATATTAATGTTAATATTAACATTAAATACTAAAATTAACATTAAACTTAACATTAAAATTAATATTAACATTAATATTAATATTAATATTAATATTAACATTAATATTAACATTAATATAAAAAAATAAAAAATATTAATATTGACATTAACATTAATATTAACATTAATATTACGAATTAGAGTGAGGGATTTTTTTAGGGGAGTTTTCTAAGGGGGGCTTTTGATCCGCTCCCATATATATATATATATATATATATATATATATATATATATATATATATATATATATATATATATATATATATATACACGCCTAAGCCCCATTATTGTTATTATTACCATTATCTAGATTTAATGTGTTGCATGAATATAGAAAATTTTTAGTATTTAAATTAGGTTAAATTTTACCTTCAGGAGAGAAAATAGAAATTTTATATTATTTTAGTTATGCATTTTCTTTCATTAGTTTGGTTAGTTTATATCTTAATGGCCTAAAATTCCTAACTTAATTATTCACAATCCACTCCTTCATTTTCTGTTGCTTCCAAATCCTTATTTTGGCCGGCCAATAAAGGCCAATATTCTCTCCACATGCTAACGTGAACTAGAATGTGAGCACCAAATATTCATGTGCTAAAATGAGCCTAGTGTTGTGCATTTGCTAACATGAGCTAGATGTTAACAATTTAAATATGGGCCTAATGACTCCTTTGCCTAACTTGCTGCTAACTTAGCCCATGAAATAGCCGCTAGAGTGAGCTTGGAAGCGAAAATCGTGGTTCAAAATAACCTAACTTGCTCTCTCCCTATATAATATCTCCTCACCTACACTTGCAAACCCTAGCCGAAATCTTCTCCTCTTCCTCGAGTAACCTAGCCGCCTCCTAACCAAACTTGCCCTCTCTCGCCAGCCGACTCCTGGATACCATCCCCTCCCAGTTTTCGTTCGTCACAAGAGAGACGACCTAGTTGCATCTAGACCTAGGGCGACACTCTTCTCGGCGACCAACGAATCAGTGAGGCGGAGCCGCAGCACAGTCGACCGTGGGTTCGACAACTCAAGAACGTAATTCGACTTCTCGACTCCATTTCATTCCCCTTTGGTATGCTCCTATCTGTTGAGTTTATAGTCTTTTGTTTTGGTTTTTAGTCCCACATCGGCTAGAAAGGAATGTGTATCTCCATATATATGAGTCTTTACTCTTTATGGAGATGCACATGTAGTGCACATGGGTGTGTGCCATGTGGGATTAATTATTAATGGTATAAAGGCTTAATCAACAATTAATAAGCTGTAAGCTTTTTGCTCTTGGAAAATTTATTTCCATAGGAGCTAAGGGGCTTAGCGACTCGGACTCGGACTCGGACTCGGGCTCGGGCTCGGACTCGGGCTCATGAGGCGTAATGTGGCGTTTTGTTGGCGCACTTTGCACTTAGCATCGTCGCTAGGCGCATAGTGCGCGCTTAAGTTGCGCTCGTTGCGCGGCCCGTTACGCGAGCCCAGTTACGCAGCCCAGTGCGCGCAGTGTGCGTAGAGTGCGTATGTGCGTATGGCTGGCTGCATATTAGAGCGGGAACGGTTGCAACAGTTGCTGCATGTTCAGGAGTGGTTCTGCCACTACCCTGAAGTGCAGCGGGAACGGTTGTAGCAGTTGCTGCATGTTCAGGAGTGGTTCTGCCACTACCCTGAAGTGCAGGCAACTGCTTGGCAACCGCCCCGTGGGCTATATATGCAGGTTCTCTCCTCTCTCTCATATGGTAGAAGTAATCAGAATTCCAGAGAGAAAACTCTAAGTGTTCTTTAACACAACAGAGTAGTGAGCGTGTTGTTTAACACAAACACTAGTACTTTTTAGTACGCGTGAGTTCTGTTACTTCAAACAGAGAGAGAAGAGTACCATTGCCAGAGGAGTTCGCCGTCTTCCGAGGAGTCAGAAGAGCAGGAGTGTTCCAAGGTTTTCCGTCAACCTTGCTGGTTCCTGGAAGCTGTTCGCAGAGGGCGAATAAAGCTTTGAGCAACGGTGATAATTCACCCCAACAATTCCATCTCTCGCCTGTCATCCTTCTGTTGCCTTTAGCAGTTCTGTCAGTATCTTCTTTTTAGAAGGCACTACTGCCAGTTTGCTACGATCACGAAAATCTCTTTAGATTATTCGTGTATTACGATATCTTTTTAGATCTCGTAATTTGCAGAATCCTTCTGGATCTCTGTTGCAAAATCTTTTTTAAGGAGTTGCATTAGAAACGTTGTCCTTACAACTGTTTCATTTTCTCAGTTTTCCATCGAAAAATTGTGCCCTGGCGTTCCCGAAATAACAATCTCAAAGCTTTAATGCTACGATGGAAACATTAATGCTACACTCCTCAACACTGACTTCTGTAAGTTAGAAAAGTTTGATGGTGAGCATTATCAAGTCTGGAAGAGGAAGGTTTATCTCACTCTTCAACTCAGAGACGTTGATCACGTGCTGCTTGAAGAGGAACCTACTGTTCCAGATACTGGGTCTGCTGCTGCAATATCTGCGGCTACTAAACTTCAGGCCAAGTGGAGAAGAGAAAATAGCATTTGCAGGCTCCTTATCCTGAATGCTATGGAGGATTCCCTTGCAGAATCCTATTCTAAGAAGAATATCGCTAGAGACATATGGGTGTCTCTAGAAAAACTCTACGAAGAAGACAAGAACCGCAATAAAATATTTGTGGTTGAAAAATATCACAAGTGGTTCTTTGAGGACGAAAAGTCTATGCTGTCGCAGGTGAAGGAGTTCCTGAAACTGCGACAGAAATTGGAAGACGAGGCGATGCCCCTCCCCGACAAGTTTGTTGTTGGAGGGATTGTCTCAAAGCTCCCCGCTGGGTGGAGCAAGTTCTATGCAAACATGCATAGGAAGAAGTTGGAGATCACCCTTGAAGATCTCCTACAGAAAATCTATGTTGAGGACCAGATGCGGGCTCAACTGAAGGTGGACACACTGTCCAAGCAATTGGCTAACGCCAATCTGGTTCAGACCAAGGGACCAAAGGGAAAGCAGGTGGCTTTCCACAGCAAGAAGAAGAACCCTGACAATCTAAAAGTCAAGGGAACTTCTATCAAGAAAAAGAAGCCAAAGTCAGAAATGCCTTGCTTCAAGTGTGGCAAGAAGGGCCACTTTAAGAATGAGTGTAAAGAAAAGACCAAGCAATCAGAGCAAGGAGAGCCTAGTAAGGTATCTATGTTCACTGACGTAGTTGCTATGATTCCACAGGTTGATACAGTAAGGACTGACTCTGACTGGTGGGTAGACACTGGAGCCTCCTGCCATGTATGCTCCAGTAAGGAGTGGTTCACCACCTATACACCTACTTCTGAAGTGGTTATGATGGCGAACCAGGCACAAGCTGAAGTGCTCGGGATCGGGACGGTGGTGTTAAAGCTGACTTCGGGCAAGTCTCTGACGCTTCAAGGCATGAAGCACGTTCCTGCTATCGCCAAGAACCTGATCTCGGGAGGCCTACTCTGCAATGCAGGCCTCAGGATGGACATCAATGCTGGCCAGATGGTGATGTCTATCAAGGGAACATATTTCGGGAAAGCTTTTTATACCGAAGGAATGTTCAAGATTCAGCTTGTAAATCAGTCCAATGTAATTAATGTTATTAATGAAGTCACTCATTCTGCTTATACTCTTGAGTTGTGGCATAATAGGCTAGGACATGTTCATTGTAAACGAATAAACAAAATGTCTAGTCTAGGACTTATCTCCAAATGTGGGGGTAAGGTAGAGAAATGTGAAGTTTGTGCTCAAACGAAGATCACAAGGAAACCCTTTCCTCGGGTTAATCGAAGTACAGATCTTCTGGAGTTGGTTCACTCCGATATCTGTGACTTCAAACAGTTCTCTACAAAGGCCGGGATGAAGTATTTCATAACCTTCATCGATGACTTCTCAAAGTATGCGTTCGTCTACTTGCTGAAGGCTAAAGACGAAGCATTCGAGAAGTTCAAGGAGTTCAGAGCTGAAGCTGAGCGACAGACTGGACAACAACTCAAAAGGATAAGAAGTGATCGAGGTGGGGAGTACAGGTCTCATGAATTCGCATCGTTCTGTAAGGAACATGGAATTGTCAAAGAGACTACGGCTCCGTACTCTCCTCAATCAAACGGAGTAGCTGAGAGGAAGAACAGGACGTTGACAGAAATGATAAATTCAATGTTGTTGACTGCTGGCCTTCCTAAGTGCTACTGGGGAGAAGCTGCATTGACGGCCACTTTTATTCTAAATAGAGTGCCTCATGCAACTTCTGATATTACTCCTCATGAACTCTGGTTCAAAGTCAGACCTAACTTGAATGTTATTCGAGTGTGGGGGTGTCTGGCATATGTTAAGCTTCCAGATCTGAAGATTCAGAAGCTTGGGACAAGGACTACAAAGACGATCTTCTTGGGGTATGCCGAGAAGAGTGATGCTCGGAGATTTCTTGATATTGAGTCAAATCATATCATTGAATCTCGCGATGCAGAATATTTTGAAGACAAGTTTGCAAGGCACAAGAATATTGTTCTTCCGGATGTTCCGGAGAATAATAAGGGTGCACAAGAGACTGAAGTCTTCAATGAAGATGTGGTCCAAGAAGATGTTGTTGTTGATACAACGATTGAACCAGAACAAGCTGAGCCGTCAGCTAAGCGTGTGAGGAGGCCGAAGGACTTCGGAAGTGACTTTGTCACCTATCATGTGGAAGCAGATCCACTTACCTATGATGAGGCGATGAAGACCAGAGATGCGGTTTTCTGGAAGGAGGCGATTGACAATGAGATTGATTCCATCACCTCAAATAACACTTGGGTGTTGGTTGATCTTCCTGAAGGAGCGAAACCCATCGGATGCAAATGGATCTTCAAGAAGAAGATGAAAGCAGACGGAACTATTGACAAGTTCAAGGCTAGGTTGGTAGCCAAGGGGTTTTCTCAGAAGCAGGGGATTGACTACTTTGACACATATGCTCCAGTAGCCCGGATGACCACCATCAGAATGTTGATTGCTCTCGCAGCAATAAATAAGATGGTGATACATCAGATGGATGTGAATACGGCTTTCCTATATGGCGAGCTGACCGAAGAGATTTACATGCAACAGCCAGAGGGATTTGTCATCAGAGGTCTTGAAGACAAAGTCTGCAAGTTGGTGAAATCCTTGTACGGTCTTAAACAGGCTCCCAAGATGTGGCATGAGAAATTTGACAAAGTTATAAGGTCAAATGGCTACATGGTCAGCGATACGGACAAGTGTGTTTACACGAAGTTCGCTGATGGAAGAGGTGTGATCGTTTGTCTGTACGTGGACGACATGCTTATCCTAGGTACGGATATTAGATGTGTCACGGAGACAAAGAAATTCATCTCAAGCAAGTTCAGTATGAAGGACTTGGGGGAAGCTGATGTGATCTTAGGGATCAAGATTATCCGGACAGACACTGGACTAGCGCTGTCACAGTCTCATTATATTGAGAAAATGATCACTCGTTATGGGTATCGGGATCTTCCAGGGATCGATACGCCGTACAGGTGTGATCTGAAGCTGAAGCCTAATTCAGGGGAAAGCGTCAGGCAGCTGGAGTATGCAAGCGTAATTGGGAGTTTGATGTATGCTACTACTGCCACAAGGCCTGACATAGCTTTCGCCGTGGGAATGCTGAGTCGTTTTACGAGCAATCCAGGTGTTGAACACTGGAAAGCTGTGGAACGGGTTATGAGATATCTCAAGAAGACTCAGACATATACACTGTACTACAGCGGAGATCCGTCAGTAGTGGAAGGCTTCAGTGATGCCAGTTGGTGCTCAGAGGTGGAGAGCGAGAGGTCCACAGGTGGATACATTTTCACAATGGGTGGAGCTGCTATATCGTGGAAGTCGAAGAAGCAGACTATGCTCTCGCGGTCATCCATGGAATCTGAGTTCTTTGCACTTGATACCGCAGCCGAGGAAGCAGAATGGCTTCGGGAGCTCATGTATGATCTTCCAGTGGTTGGGGCGCAAGTACCGGCGATACCGATATACTGCGACAACCAGACGACTGCGGCGGTGGCATCAAATGATCTCTTCAACGGGAAGAAGAGGACTGTGCGGTTGAAGCACAGGGCAGTACATGATCTTATCAAGAGAGGTGTTATTGCAGTGATTGATGTTCGGAGTCAGGAGAACCTGGCGGATCCGTTCACCAAGGGCCTCAAGCGCCAGCTGGTCGATGACACAGCTTGTAAAATGGGCTTGAAGGCATTCTGATATTGTATTATTGTATTCCTACCATAAAGTTTTATGCTATTAGTTCAAAGATTTATCTACTAGGCATCTAGCTTTTGGTTCAAGGGAGGACCACTAATCGGAAGAATATCAGGAACGGTGGGTACATGTTCTATTGGGCATGGAGAGGTTACGGACCTATAACCACTGTTGTCTACTGTTGTTTTCTGCAGAAAACAGATCCTGTGGGAGGTTGGCTTAAATGCCTTAATGAGTTCTCAGGCATTTGGAATGTCTGGTATGCTTTACAGGAAGCATGGTAGCACAGCACTACAAGGAGTGTGACTCCATGCTATGTGTGGCGGTGACTCCACCATGAGGTTCTCGAAGGAGGTAAAGCCTCGGCTATGTTAGCCAAGTCACAGCGGCATAGCACCGCAAATAGACAGTTGGCCTAATGCTGTATATTGAATTAAAGAAGGATGTAGTCAGCACTACAAAGAGGAGGTGTTCCTCATGTTACGGGTGGCACGACACCACAATGAGGTAAACCCGGCTAGGGATAAAGCCTCGGCCTTGCAAGCCATGTCGTAGCGGCGTAACACCGCACAGAAGCGTAAGGCTTCATGCTGGGTAGTTTGGCACTACAAAGGGGCTAGTCCTCATGCTACGGGTAGTATGACACTACGATGAGGTTCCCGGTGATTCGGGGTAAGGTCCTCGGCTTAAGGCCATGTCATAGCGGCGTAGCACCGCAAAGGAAGCGTTGGACGTTTCATGCCATGTCTCTTTAATAAAGAACTCACCTATAGTGTATGGACAAAGAGATATCAGGCCGTCTCTTGAGGGTAAACTTGTAGACACCCAATATTATACACTGAAACCAGGCTGGCACACGGCCTTAAATGTGCAGCCAGAAGCACATGTAACTACATTATGTGAGTGGAAAAAATTTCAGCTATGATGCAGAATTCAAGGCTTAGTCCATTCTTGTATTATAGTTTGATTTTTGACTCACGTGGGAAGATTCAAGTCTTAAGTGGCATCTATCCTAAAAGCATAATGGACAGTTACTGTGGGGAACACTCGTACTCATATATATAGAGATATGTGGGGGATTGTTGGGTTTATAGCCTTTTGTTTTGGTTTTTAGTCCCACATCGGCTAGAAATGAATGTGTATCTCCATATATATGAGTCTTTACTCTTTATGGAGATGCACATGTAGTGCACATGGGTGTGTGCCATGTGGGATTAATTATTAATGGTATAAAGGCTTAATCAACAATTAATAAGCTGTAAGCTTTTTGCTCTTGGGAAATTTATTTCCATAGGAGCTAAGCCCCGTTGGGGCTTAGCGACTCGGACTCGGACTCGGACTCGGACTCGGGCTCGGGCTCGGGCTCGGGCTCAAGGGCTCATGAGGCGTAATGTGGCGTTTTGTTGGCGCACTTTGCACTTAGCACGTCAGCATCGTCGCTAGGCGCATAGTGCGCTTAAGTTGCGCTCGTTGCGCGAGCCACTTGCGCGACCACGTTGCGCGGCCCGTTACGCGAGCCCAGTTACGCTGGCCCAGTTACGCAGTCCAGTACGCAGCCCAGTGCGCGCAGTGTGCGTAGAGTGCGTATGTGCGTATGGCTGGCTGCATATTAGAGCGGGAACGGTTGCAGCAGTTGCTGCATGTTCAGGAGTGGTTCTGCCACTACCCTGAAGTGCAGGCAACTGCTTGGCAACCGCCCCGTGGGCTATATATGCAGGTTCTCTCCTCTCTCTCATATGGTAGAAGTAATCAGAATTCCAGAGAGAAAACTCTAAGTGTTCTTTAACACAACAGAGTAGTGAGCGTGTTGTTTAACACAAACACTAGTACTTTTTAGTACGCGTGAGTTCTGTTACTTCAAACAGAGAGAGAAGAGTACCATTGCCAGAGGAGTTCGCCGTCTTCCGAGGAGTCAGAAGAGCAGGAGTGTTCCAAGGTTTTCCGTCAACCTTGCTGGTTCCTGGAAGCTGTTCGCAGAGGGCGAATAAAGCTTTGAGCAACGGTGATAATTCACCCCAGCAATTCCATCTCTCGCCTGTCATCCTTCTGTTGCCTTTAGCAGTTCTGTCAGTATCTTCTTTTTAGAAGGCACTACTGCCAGTTTGCTACGATCACGAAAATCTCTTTAGATTATTCGTGTATTACGATATCTTTTTAGATCTCATAATTTGCAGAATCCTTCTGGATCTCTGTTGCAAAATCTTCTTTAAGGAGTTGCATTAGAAACGTTGTCCTTACAACTGTTTCATTTTCTCAGTTTTCCATCGAAAAATTGTGCCCTGGCGTTCCCGAAATAACACTATCCATCTCACCTCTGTTGATGAGCACGATAGATGGATTCGAGTGTGGGTTTTATATGGCAGTGCTCTTTACATATGCTTATATGTTTGCTATAATAGAGAGGCTAATTGTTATACACATTTTTTTTCTATGTGAGGATCTAAAATATATATATATATATATATATATATATATATATATATATATATATATAAATGAGTGTTGCATGCACATATAGAGATTCGTTACATTGGAATCTAGCAGTAGGGAGTAGTGAAAAAAAATACATATGGATGCTTGTAGGTTTGTATTATTTTAAACTAAATGGGACTTGCTTGTCTTGGTTATTTTGAAATGAAAGGGATGATGGTGTTTAGTTTTCAGTAGAGAGAATAAGACTTTTGAATATATTAAGGTCATGTAAGGAAATATATGCATGTGATGCTCACTACTTGGGAATATAGAGTAGATGATGGAAGAAAATATTGTAGAAGAAGGACTTATACTACTGCTACAATTTACGAAAGAGAAGAGGGAATTAGATAGTAAAAAAAAATATATGGCATAAGCCTTATATGGTCAACTGGGAGTAATAGCTTGGTTGGTTGATACAGGAGGTAATGGTGCAAGGGATCTAGAGTTCGTGCCTTGTGATTGTTGTGGCGTTTTTTTTATAATAAAAAAGAAGAAGAAGCAATCCCTTGTCCTTCCAATAGTTCATTAATATAAGGGATTACCAAATCCTTACATTAGAGTGTTGTAGCCAACTGGTGGTGAATGTGGGTGTTTTTTGAGTGATCTTGGGTTCAAACCCCATGTTAGTTGTTGGGGGTTTTATTTAGGATTTTAATGGTGCAAAGGATCTAGAGTTCGAGCCTTGTGATTGTTGTGGCGTTTTTTTTATAATAAAAAAGAAGAAGAAGCAATCCCTTGTCCTTCCAATAGTTCATTAATATAAGGGATTACCAAATCCTTACATTAGAGTGTTGTAGCCAACTGGTGGTGAATGTGGGTGTAATTTGAGTGATCTTGGGTTCAAACCCCATGTTAGTTGTTGGGGGTTTTATTTAGGATTTTTTATGCATTTGTTTCTTTTTCTTTTTAGGTTTAACTTAAATACAAGATTTTCCTTGTTAATATATAACTTAACACACCTTTTGGCTAGCATGCATGTTATTGCCATACTTATGGCTTAGGCCTATGACTCTAGTATAATATTAATATATTTGTTTATAAATTATGCTTAATTAAGTAAGTGATTGTTAGTCCAAATATTAATTTAAATCCTAAAAATCCAAGTTTGCTTATTTTTATATAAGTGATAATAGTAGCATTGATTAGATCATATTAATACTTGATAATTAATTAGTTAAATACTTCTCTAGGTCATTTCAACACTCATAACTTGGACGCTATACCATCTTTTCATCTTTAGTTCCCGAAAACAGGCAAGTGTACCTTGCCATTCTTGTACTTCAGTTACATTATTTAAAATTTTTAAATATTTATTTATTAGTATTTAATTGCAATACCTTGGACCGCGTTCGGTACTTCGCGTCCGAATCGCATTCGGGGGCCGATGGCGTTAGTGTCATCGGGTATCGAACCTAGACATTCTCATTTGCGATATCGCGACAATTCATTGCGTATTACACTCTGACCCTAGGACATTAATGTGACACTACATTGTTGACGGATTTTCGTACTTGTTTACATATTGATGTACGAAGATTCGAGTTGATTTTAGGACGATGTCATTGATATGCGTGCACTGTTACTATTCTATTTATGACTCGTTGTCCTAGCTAGAGTCTGACCGAGCGAGTCGTAGATACGATTCGGGAAGTCACATGGGCGGGGAGAAACATACACCGTGCGCTTGGGCTATTTTTCCACATCGTTACCGTTGTCTCATTACCAGAGCTGCAGATTTTCATAGTTACCACAGTTCCTTATCGGAACTGAGGATTTTTATAGTTACCGGAGTTCCGTATCAGAACCTCGGATTACACCGTGACAGCCCGCGTGTTCGAGTAATGTTTTTAAATTTTATTTCATACTAGTTGATTACGGTAGTTCATCCACTTTATTTCTGTCTTACATTATTTTTATCATATCATCCTTTACCATCGTACTTTTGGCCTGTATATTATGTACCTTGTTGCGTTCATCTGAGGACCTGGTTTTTCTTTAGATTTAGGCGACGAGGATTATCCTGAGGTCTATGGAACCGGAGTTGGGCCAGGAGAAGGACTTGCAATTGATGACGAGATCGATCCAACAGAGTAGCTCAACCATTGGTAGAGCATTTTATTTTATTTCTGACTTCAGTATCTAGTAGCATGTCGTCAGATCTAGTTATCTTCTTGTATTTTAGTTTCATTCAGTATTGTATCAGCGGGATTGTTTCCGCAAGACTCTTCTTTCAGTTGTTGTATTATGACTATATTTAGACTATGTTATTCAGCACATTGTGGTTTATTTCATATCTTCACTATGTGTTCCTTGATCTTATTTGTAGATGAGATTAGTACTTATGATCGTCTGGTCATTACTCTATTTTACTGCAAATTACAGCTTAAGTGCTACTCTCGTGTTCCATCAAATTGGGTAAATCATTAGGAGTGGTACTCGCTGCCTTGCCACGTGGCTCGGTTCCGTATTTTGGAACTGGGGCATGACATGGTTTTTGTGGTGGCCTATGCAGGTCTTCGAAATCGTCTTGGTTACCTAACTGTGCCAAACGAGCCTGTGAATTAGGACTTAAAGATTTAAGATCTCATCCACTTGCTTGAATACCTTCCTATGACATCTCCTCATCGATTTCCCTGATCAATACATCATGTTTGACTTTAAATCGCTAAAACTTTGCTTATCTGCTTTTTAGATTATGAATCTCCGAAGTGGACGAGTGACGCAGCAGGACGGTGTCCCCCGGGACTTCGGACTGACTGAGGCACAGACTTCAAGGCAGGTCCTCATGTTGGCCCCGGCTCTCCAGGGTCAGATTACTCAGCAGGCTGAGGGCCCACCAGGAGAGCAGCAGCACCAGGCACAGCCGTGGCAACAGCAGCCCCAGAGGACAGAGCAGCAGCAGCAGCCACCACCTCCGCCTCCCCTATGCCATTTTTGCCACCGGGACAGCAGGCGGACGGACAACCGATGTTTCAGATATTCTATGCCATAATGCAGGCTCAGCAGCAGGTTCAGTATCAGGTTCAGCAACAGCAGACGGATACTCTGAGGGAGAGTATCGTCACTACACTGGAGAATATGACACCACCAGAGCGACGACCATCAACATGATCTATCAAGGATTTTCGTCACATGGTGCCCCTTCCATTTTCAGGCACAGAGGAGCCTACAGAGGTTCATGCATGACTTACTAGTATCGAGCACTAATTGGAGGCTGCAGAGCTTCCGAGGGACAAATAGATGAAGGCCGTCTGTATGTAGCTGACGGGCAACGCACACCATTGGTGGTTGGCCGAGGAGCATCGGTTGGGACCCGACCGGGTCACTTTGGAGGAGTTTTCTAGACTCTTCAAGGAGATGTTCATTCCGGCTACAGTGCGTGCAGAGCTTTGGTACAAGTTTATGCATCTTGTATAGGGCAGTATGACGGTCGAGGAGTACAACACGGAGTTCCTCCGTCTCAGCCGTTTTGCCCCGTACCTGATCGACACTGAGGAGAAGAAGGTCGAGAAGTTCTATGACGGCCTATGCTTCGAGCTACAGAGATTGGTAGGATCGGTCGCTCCTACTTCATACTCGAAGATTCTGACAGCAGCTCGACGTCAGAAGCGTATCAACCATAGGGAGGCCAGCATGAAGCGCTCTCACTCATCAGTACAAGCAGCTCGAGCACCGTAGGAAGGACTGACGAAGCGTCCTCAGATTCATCATCCACATAGAGCAGCACCTCCGACAGCACCAGGGACCCCTACCTATCATTTTTGTGGTGAGGTAGGTGTCACGTCCCGATTCCGTAGAATCGATAGTCGTCCCCCGGGCGTGATGTTGTACGAACCTAAGTTGCGATCGCACAAGGCATAGTCATAAGGTTATCCGAAATACAATATCAAATTAGAGTACGCAGAGAAATTGAATGACACATTTGAAGTAGAAATAGATTTTTTTCATTGATAATAAAAACTTTACATGGACTTCTTTACAATTATTGCCGCGCGGGCTACAACATGACTCGACTTACAAAATGAACGCCGATGAGATAGTCGTTCCATACATTACATCTCTTTTTTTACAAGCAAAAACTATTACACATTTCCACCTGCGATCGAGGGAAGCCGAGTCGCCATTGGTATTCTTTTGTACTGAATGCGGAGTCTTCAAAAGAAATTCAGAAACAAGCCTTTACACGGACGAGGCTTCAAAAGTGTCCACGCTGCCTTGAGATTTTAGGTGACACGCCCTACGTGGTTCGGGGTACCTGCGTGGAGAGCGAGGATCAGTACATTACACTTTGTACTGGTGCGTGGCAAGTTAAGTTCCAAGCTCTCATTTGGTTGAATGAGTTTATATGACTTAGTTCATGAATGTTTCTAACCATCCTAATGAATTTCAAACAAGCATATGACAAGCATAATAAAATTTACGTTGAAACTTACCCACAGTGGCCCGTGCCGCGCCTTATGAAACTTACCATGTTCTTCCCTGTCAATTGTTATCATTTCTATACCAAGTACAATATTTCGTGTGTTGGTCACTGGCTCCCAGAGCCATCGTGGACTCCTTTTTGCTTTTATTAGACGAGGCCCTTTCAGCACGAGTAGCGAGCCCCGCTGCAAGTCCTCGCCTAACATTGTGCCCAGCACAGCTTATGAGATGTCTCCTTCTTGGCCGCAACGGTCCCATGGCCCCGGGTTGTCGTGCGGGAAAACTTTACCTTGTCAACAAGTTGTCCATGACCGTGCAAAGACCATTTTTTCTTCTTTTAGTTATTAAGACATAGCCTACATTCTCTTTAAAAACTTAATTATTTTACCATGCCCGTGACCTTGCATTCAATCTTTCATCCGCAACAACACTATCGATTTACCAAAGAAGGGGTCAAGAAGAGAAGGGTCAGCCACTCACCTTGAGTTTACTTCGGCGAAAGAACTTGTTGGTCGCGCTAGACATCGCCTACGCGATTACCTGAAATCGCACAAGCAACCGATTAGAACACTGCATTATTCAAGGAGTTCGATAGGAAATGCAAGTTCGAAATGCAAGCCATGAAAACCATCGAAAACATTCACGAAAACGCATTCAGAAAATAAAGCCAAAACCAACGCAAGCGGCATGAAAAGCAGAGCAACGGGAGGTCTCTCCCGACCCAGCTGCAGAGTCAATCCTCGAGGCGCAACCCGCTGAATATGGGACTTGGTTCCGAAGAAGACATTCCATAACGAGGAATGGATCTTAATTCAACCGTTTCCGTTCGATCGACTCGGTCGATCCCGACCGAATCGATAGCGACAGTGTTCCTTTCTCGCGCACCCCGTGGACAGAGTACGGGGCACGATGTAGGGACGGGGCACTACACCATAACCAACTAAGAAAAAGTTTCGTCATCGAAACTTAAGAATAGAACCTACCTCTACGAGAACAATGAAGGAAACTTCTCCTTCATTTCTGACTCAAGCTCCCACGTCGACTCCTCGACCGAATGGTTTCTCCAGAGGATGTGGATAGAGGAATAGCACGGTTGCGAAGAAGTTTATCCTTGCGCTCCAAGATTTGTATCGGCTCTTCGACATATGACAAGTCCGCCTTCAGGTCCAGCTTACCTAAATCTACCATATGCCCCGGATCGTGCACGTACTTCCGCAATTACGAGACGTAGAAGACGTCATGTACCTCTGACAATGCAGGCGGCAAGGCGAGTTGGTAAGCTACCGGGGCGACTCGTTTCAATATTTCGAACGGGCCAACAAATCTTGGGCTCAACTTTCCTTTCGCACCGAACCGGGAAACTCCACGCATAGGCATCACCTTCAGGAATACATGATCGCCTTCCGAGAACTCGAGGGGGCGTCGGTGCGTGTCGGCATAGCTTTTCTACCGGCTTTGTGCTATCTTCAATCTCTCTCGTATCAACTTGACCTTCTGTACAGTCTGCTCCACCAGCTCCGGACCAAGTATCTGCCGTTCCCCGACTTCATCCCAGCAAATGGGCGATCTGCACTTCCGGCCGTACAAAGCTTCATACGGCGCCATTTGGATGCTGGACTGATAGCTGTTATTGTATGCAAACTCGGCCAACGGTAGATGGACGTCCCAACTTGACTTCAAGTCGATCGTACAGAGTCGTAACGTGTCCTCGAAAATTTGGTTCACCCGCTCTGTTTGGCCGTCAGTCTGAAGATGATAAGCTAAACTGAACTTCAACTTGGTCCCCAGTGCTGAATGAAGACTACTCCAGAAACGCGCTACGAACCATCCATCCCGATCCGAGACGATAGATACTGGGACCCCGTGCAGCCGAACTATTTCATCAAGGTATATCTGAGCAAGGCGGTCGACGCTCCAAGTAACTTTGATGGCGATAAAGTGCACTGACTTGGTTAGTCGATCGATGATGACCTAGACGGCGTCGTTTCCCCGTGGCGTCCTCGACAAGCCAACAACGAAGTCCATAGTGATGTGATCCTATTACTACTCTGGAATGGCAAGGTTCTGCATCTCCCCGCCCGGTCGCTGGTGCTCGGCTTTGACTTGCTGACAGGCCATACATTTTGGCACAAATAGCGCTACATCCCTCTTCATGCCGTGCCACCAAAAGACAACGCGGAGGTCCTTATACATCTTGGTGCTGCCAGGATGCAAAGAATATTTTGCATAATGCGCCTCCGACATTATCTCCTTTCTAAGTTCTGTGTCATCCGGTACGCATAGCCGTCCCTTCACGCGCAACACTCCCGACTCGTCCTCTGCAAAGTCGGACTCTTTACCTGTCGATATCAGCTTCCGCATCTTCTCCAGGTAGGGGTCGTCCTTCTGCGCAGACTTGATCCTCTCCAGTAGGCTCGGTTCCACCCGCAGTTGCGCTAGTTTCACGTCTCTGAAACGAACTCGGAGTTCAATGCCCATTCCTTCCAAGTCATGCAGCAGTCGAACGTTGATGCATAACAAAGCTAAGTACTTCCGGCTCAGCGCATCCGCTACCACATTTTCTTTGTCCGGCGTGTAGTCGATTGATTAGTCATAGTCTTTGATTAGTTCGAGCCATCGTCTCTGTCGCAAATTTAGTTCTTTCTGGGTGAAGAGATACTTGAGGCTTTTGTGGTCCATATAAATCCTGCACGCCACGCCATAGAGATAGTGACGCCACAGCTTCAACGCGAACACAATTGCCGCTAGTTCTAGGTCGTGCGTGGGGTAGTTCTTCTCGTGCGGCTTCAACTGTCGGGAAGCAAAAGATATCACCTTATCCCGCTGCATGAGCACACACCCCAAGCCCTGGCCAGAAGCATCGCTGAAGATTTGAAATCCCTCCGTCCCTTCAGGAAGAGCAAGTATCGGGGCCGAAACGAGCCGTTGTTTGAGTTCCTGGAAGGAAGCTTCACAGTCGTCTGACCACTTGAATGCGACTCCTTTCTGGATGAGGCGAGTCAACGGCGATGCGATCTTCGCAAAGTCCTTCACGAAGCGTCGATAGTATTCCGCCAAGCCTAGGAAGCTTCGAATTTTGCTAACTGATGCGGGCCATTTCCAATCAGCAACTACCTCAACTTTCTTCGGATCGACTGCGATGCCCGCGGCGGAGATGATGTGCCCAAGGAATGAGATGCTGTCCAGCCAGAACTCGCACTTGCTCATCTTTGCGTACAACTGATTCTCTCGAAGGGTTTGGAGTACCGTCCGCAGATGCTCTGCATGTTGCGCTCGATCCTTCGAGTAGACGAGGATGTCGTCGATGAAGACTACTACGAACTTGTCAGCGAACGGACGGAACACCCGATTCATTAGATCCATGAAGACGGCAGGGGCGTTTGTCAGACCGAACGATATTACCAAGAAGTCGTAGTGACCGTAACGAGTGCGAAAGGTAGACTTCGGCACGTCATCTGGCTTGACTTTGAGTTTGTGGTAACCCGATCGTAGATCAATCTTCGAAAACACCGTTGTACCTTGGAGCTGGTCGAACAAGTCGTCGATGCGGGGCAGGGGGTATTTGTTTCGGACGGTGGCTTTATTCAATTCCCGATAGTCAATGCAGAGTCGCATCGGTCCATCCTTTTTCTTTACGAACAGCACGGGCGCACCCCACGGCGAGACACTCGGACGGATAAACCCTCTGTCGAGCAATTCTTGAAGTTGTGCCTTCAATTCTTTTAATTCTGCAGGGGCCATTCTGTACGGAGCCTTCGAGATCGGCCGGGTGTCGAGGAATGTGTCGATGGTGAACTCTATTTCTCGATCGGACGGCATGCCGGGTAGCTCGTCCGAGAACACGTCTGGAAATTCTGCCACAACGTCGGTCTGACCAGCGTTTGCACCATCCTGTCGCATGTCTCGAACGGAAGCTAGATAGCCTTCGCACCCGGAATGCAGCATCCGTCGAGCAGATATTGCGGAGATCACCATGCAGGTCGGCGACGCCTCACCACACGTGTAAAACCTCTAAATTTTTACTATTTTTTTTATTTATAAAATTTGTACGGATTTAAAATTTTGTGTTGTACGTCACGTAATCGTATTGTACGTCGTGCGCGAAAATTTGTTTTTCGTAATTGCTCGACGAGTGCAAATATGTGCGAGCGTACATATTTTTTAGAAAAATATTTTTTTATCTATTTTATAGTTTCAAAATAATATATGTAATAATTTGTTTTAGCTATCATATCAACATTTTCAAGTCCGTTATTTTATTGTAAAAAGTCTTTCGTGAAAACAGTTATTATTAATAAATATTATTCGTTCATACATATATTTCATAAGTATGTTGCTAGATTATTTTAAATAAAAATGTAATTTTCTAGATTTATTAATATAAATATTTTATTATTTAAAAAGGAATTTAAAATAATTATGATTTTCGAAATTATTATTATTGGTATTTTGAAAAATATATTTGGAAGTCATTGTGGCCATTTAAATCTTGATTTGATTTGTGGATTTATTTAAATAGTTAAATATTCGAAATTTGATTTATTTGATTGATTTTAAACTAAAGGAATATAATTTAAATAGGATTGTAATTGGATTTGGATTTGATTTGATTGGCTTATATCTATTTAATTATCTACTTTGGGTTTTAGACTACTCATAATCCTTATCAAATTGGGAATTCCCATATCCTATAAATAGGCAGGTACTCCTCCAATTCATTATTCATCCACCAAATTTCACAAACCAATGGTGCGTGCCTCGTGTCCGTGTTCCACCATCAAATTCCTATTCCAATTCCTTTACACATACATATATTCTCCGTGTCGGACACCCCCGACATCCATAAATTCCAAATCCTAACCCTAAACCTAACCCGACGTCATCTTCCCCGGCCACACACCCTACCAGCACCATGCTGCCATTCCTCGTCCGCCGCTCGTGTTTAGCCACTGACGGTAACTCTGCCACCACCACAACACGTCGGTACCTTGTTCCAAATGCAACACCAACCACCTTCATCACCCAACCATCCCCATCGTCCATCACCCTCCAGCCTACACCTCCGCCACAACGGAACCATCCGAACCCAACAGCCAGCCACCCCGGCCTTCTCTCACCCGACCCATCCTGTCGACAACCACCTAAACCACCACCGCCATCTATAACCCAGTCCCGACGACCTAGCCGCCGGTGCCACACCGAGACCCCGACCAAATTTTGGCCGACCCCACCGTCACCATCACAACCACCAGCTATATCCCAGCCCTGGCAACCTAACTCCGGCGACATAGCCGCCGGCGCCACAGCCGATCACCCCCAACATCCAAAAGAAAAGGAAAAGGAACCCTAACCCTCTTCTCCGGCAGTCCCTGAGCCACGTACGCGCGCGACCGACTCCAGATCTGGAGATCCGCCGATCTCCGGCGCCATCTCCGGGATGTGCACTGCCCCTGACCACCGCACGAGCCTGCGCCACCTCTCGCCGTGTCGGGGCCGGCGCTGCCCCCCACGCGCCGCCGTGGCCACGTGCCATCGGAACCCTCCGCCTCCGCACTACGCCGACCTCCGCCCTAGCTTCCACTCGCCGGACCGCCCTACTCCAGATCCGCCGTGACCATCCCCCGTTCCCTTCTTCGCTCCAGCCGCCGTTCCCTTCCCGTACAACATCCGCTGCCGGCGCAAGCCCCGACCGTCTGCTCCGATCATCTCCCCGATCGCCGCTCACCGCTCCTCACCACCGAGTGCTCCGCTCCTCTCTCTCTCTCTCTCTCTCGAATTCTCCCTATCCCCTCCGATTCCATTCTTCTCTCACTCGTCCATTCTTCTCTCACACCTTTCCCTCTCTAGTTTTTTTTTTCTTTTCTTTGTTTTGGTTTTAGTCGTCAGTGGTCTCCTCGGGAAGAGGAGAACCCATTTGCGGTTTTGAGTATCTTTAGTTATTTAATTATTTATTTAGTTGTTTTCTTTTTTTAATTATTATGGTATTTCGAGAAGAAGAGAACAGCTGTACTGTGGTAATTGTTGTTCATTATTATTATTATTTATTAATATATATTTTTGTTATTGGGTGTTAGCTGAGATATCTTGTATTTTGTAGTATTATTATTATTATTATTATTATTATTATTATTATTATTATTATTATTATTATTATTATTATTGCTAATAGATACATTAAAATTGGTTTATATTTCTAATATATATTCCTAAATTATTTGGGTAACAAAAATATAGCATTGGAATTTCAAGTTAGGATTTGGCTCTTTAGACCATTTTATACTTAAAATTTTCTTATGGGTGTTGGCCCTAAAATAATTGGGATTTCAAAACCTATTATTTTCTTCAAAGTATTTTAAATAGTTATAAATATTCTCAATTTTTGAATAATCAATAAAAGTATAGATTTTATCAAGATTTTATTTTTATAGAATATGTATCTTAGCCTTAAATAAAATTTCTAATAGTATTTCGTTTCGTTTAAAATATTTTTGATATAGGTTTCAAACTAAAATACTACTTTGACAGAACTTAGAGTTCGTCCTAAAATGACTTTCGATTTTTTTTTGGATATTTGTTTGAGAGCATATTTTGACTAATAGTTTATTTTTCAAAGATTAAAAAATATTTTCTAAAATCATATATTTATCAAATTTCCTCCGATTATCCCCAGTCCGTGACTAAGCCCATTACTCCTTTCCTTCAACCAATTTTGGTCAACCTTATGTCATTCCTAGCTAACTTGACCGTCCTGGACCCAATGAAACTATCCGTGCCACCAACAGAGGTTCCCTTGTGTAGTTGTTGCACCGAAGTTGCAGATCGTGTCACCTTGATCATCCCGGCACACCAGGCGTACTACCAGGCAAGACACCTTGCCATTTGCTGTTTAATTATTTTAGCTCATATTTCATACATGTTCATTATTTTCTTTATGCAAAATAAACTGTGATACATGGCATAACCTGTTAGAATTTACTGTTCAGTTTTTTGCTATGTATTATTTTCTTACACATTAAACCTAGATTTAAGGGACCACCTTTGTGTGTTGCATTCATGGCCTTGACACGTTGTACCACGATGTTGTGTGTCGCATGTAGAATACGGAAGTGCGTGATTGGCTGGCCACCAGTACGTACAAGCCGTACGATAGGAATAACCGCTAATAGAGGTTGCATGCTAGTTTGACTTAGCGGTTATAGAGTTAGCATTGGGCGGGAAGAACATGATTGGAAGTTGACTACCACCCTATCTATCGTAGACTCGCTCGCTACTGAGGAACGATAGGTAGACTATATGCTATAGACTCGCTCGATACTGAGAAATAGTATATGGTGTTGTGACTCGCTACTGAGGTACTGCATTGGTAATTTCTCGACTTGACCGGGTAGTCATACGACCATGAACTGTTCTTAAACTGCATTCACCTAGATTTGGTTAGGCGCCCTTATCCGTTAGGTATGAGTACCTTTGGTTTGGGTACTTGTATCTGACCGTGGCTTGGAACAATAACTTGTCGTGGATTAGTTCATCACATCTTGTCCTTGTTTGGTTGTAGGTGTGACTTACTACTTCGATGAGAAGGTATTGAACCTTGTTGGGGTCCGGATACCATATTGGATTCATGGCATGGAAAGATACGTCGTCGTGAATTAGTTTACCATCTCCTGTCTTTGTTTGGTTGGGGGGATGGTACGCTCGTTCAGTAGGAGCGTACTGGACCATGTTATAATTCGATTGACTTATTTATTTGAGCAATATTTATTCAGTTTATATGGCATGATATTATGTGTCTTGTTACGTCCCTCTGAGGACCTGGTTATCTCCCCAGGTGTGTGCTATTGTCTTTCGCAGGTGTTCTAGCTCTAGTCGGGATCCGCTCTATTTCTTCGAGGATGATTGCATTTTGGATCGTCTTCGCCTCGCTCACCACTCATTTCATTTTCTATGTACTTTTCCTTATTTTATTGGTAGTGGATTTGTCTCCGCCCAACATATTGTATCAAGACAATTCTTTCTCATTATATGATATCTTTATTTCATTTATTTTTATGGATGAGATTAGTTATGGTTCTACTGCATTTTACAGCTTATGTATTTATACGAGGTTTCTATATATTGGAGTATACTTCGTATGAATACAACTGGCATGTCTACGTTCCTACTCCTACGTATTTTAGGACTGGGGCGTTACAACACGAGTAGCAGAATTCAGGCACTCCAGGTATGCGGAATGTGACCTTCTTTTCAGCGCAGTCTATGGTTGCGTTGCACGGTCCAAGCCAATCCATTCCCAGAATGATGTCAAAGTCCTTCATATCTAGAACTATCACATCCAGACCGATCTTTTGACCGCCGATACAGATAATCCCGTCGGCGCAAGCTAAGTTTGTGAGAATTGGTGTGCCGGAAGGCGTGCTTACGCTAAGGTCGAGATCTAATGATATTACAGGAAATTTGTGCTCGGCGGCAAAGTCCGCCGATATAAAACTATGTGAAGCACCTGAATCAAATAACACACGAGCAGGCACATTATTGAATTTTAGTATACCTGACACTACTGTATCTGATGCCAGCGCTTCGTCTCGAGTCATGGCGTAGACGCGGCCCTGAGTGTTGGGGCGACGATCTTGGCCATTTTGTGGTGCAGGTTGAGTGGGTGGAGGAGGTCGGGGCGCCTGTCCTCGATTCTCTTGGCGGTATTGTTGTGGTGGTGCGTTGCGATTCGGTCAGGAATTTCGGCAATCTCGAGCAAGGTGACCCTTCTGCCCGCAAGCGTAGCACTCTGTCTTGGCAAAGCAGTGGTCATCAGTATGCCCAAGCTGGTGGCAATTTTTGCATCGTGGTAACGGGTTCCGGCCTTGGTAGCCGCTAGTGTGTGGACGCTTTGACGCGTAGTTGTTGCCTCCCATATAGCTAGGACGTTTGTGATTGAAGTGGCGCACAATGTCGTCAGCACCGGAAGGATACAGGTTCTCAAGGCGGAGGGCGTGATTCAGAGCCTCGCCCACGATCTTGTACTCCGAGACCCCGACATGGGCACCGATAGATTGTAGCAGACCCACTTCGAACCGTCGCACACGGCACTCTTCAGTAGGCAGAAACAGGCCATCAAACTTAGACAACTTGTTGAATTCTGCGGCGTACTGTTCTACTGTCCTGCTCCCTTACTTCAACTGCATGAATTCATTCTCCTTCGCTTGACGAACGGCTGACGGAAGGTACTGGACTTCAAAAGCTTTACGGAACGTGGCCCAAGAGATCGGCATGGTGGTGTTGTCCGGTCGGATTGCTCGCTTACGCACGGCCCACCAGTCGTGCGCGTTCAACCATAGTTGAAGTTGTGCGTAGGCGACTTGCTTCGATTCTTCAATGCCGAGATGCTCGAAGTGATCTTCCAGCTCTTCCAACCACTCGATCGCCATGGAAGGGCCTTCGGTACCGCAGAAGGAAGTGCGGCACGCCTTCTTGAATTCTGACACTTCAAAGTTGTACTTTTTCGGTGCCGCTGGTTGACGCTCGGGCTCCTCCATATCGACTTCAATGGGTTGGATCGTCGGCACGGTGGCAGCAGGTGCGGTGACGGTAGGCGCAGTCGCAGAATTTCTGTTGGCCGCCATTGTCTGGACGATCTGCTGCAGGGTATCTAACTACTTTTATTGAAGTTTGGCATGTGCGTCAAAGCGAGCTTCGAAGCTAGCTTCAAACTGGGCCTGTCGTTCCTCTACCTGTTGATGCCGGTTTTCGGACTGGTTTCGCTGTGCCTCCATCATGCGCAGCATCCTTTCGATGGTATCGTTAGAAGGTCCGGCCCGCGGACGATGCGAACTACTAGAGCCGCTTGAAGCGCTCTGTTCTTGCTCGGCCGTGGGTTCCGTCACTTCTGCGATACGAAGGCAAACACATCAGTCACAAATTATTACAGACTCATTGTATGGAACAACTTATCTCATCGATGCGAGGACAATAGTTTGGAACTCTAGACGCGAGGCCAAAGGATGTAAAGTCGTGCTCTGATACCATTATGTCACGCCCTGATTCCGTAGAATCGATAGTCGTCCCCCGGGCATGATGCCGTGCGAACCTAAGTTGCGATCGCACAAGGCATAGTCATAAGGTTATCCGAAACACAACATCAAATTAGAGTACGCAGAGAAATTGAATGACACATTTGAAGTAGAAATAGACTTTTTTTATTGATAATAAAAACTTTACATGGACTTCTTTACAATCATTGCCGCGCGGGCTGCAACATGACTCGACTTACAAAATGAACGCCGATAAGATAGTCGTTCCATACATTACATCCCTTTTTTACAAGCAAAAACCATTACACATTTTCACCCGCGATCGAGGGAAGCCGAGTCGCCATTGGTCTTCTTTTGTACTGAATGCGGAGTCTTCAAAAGGAATTCAGAAACAAGCCTTTATACGGACGAGGCTTCAAAAGTGTCCACGCCGCCTTGAGATTTTAGGTGGCACGCCCTTCGTGGTTCGGGGTACCTGCGTGGAGAGCGAGGATCAGTACATTACACTTTGTACTGGTGCGTGGCAAGTTAAGTTCCAAGCTCTCATTTGGTTGAATGAGTTTATATGACTTAGTTCATGAATGTTTCTAACCATCCTAATGAATTTCAAACAAGCATATGACAAGCATAATGAAATTTACGTTGAAACTTTCCCACGGTGGCCCGTGCCGCGCCTTATGAAACTTACCATGTTCTTCCCTGTCAATTGTTATCATTTTCATACCAAGTGCAATATTTCGTGTGTTGGTCACTGGCTCCCAGAGCCATCGTGGACTCCTTTTTGCTTTTATTAGACGAGGCCCTTTCAGCGCGAGTAGCGAGCCCCGCTGCAAGTCCTCGCCTAACATTGTGCCCAGCACAGCTTATGAGATGTCTCCTTCTTGGCCGCAACGGTCTCGTGGCCCCGGGTTGCCGTACGGGGAAACTTTACCTCATCGACAAGTTGTCCATGACCGTACAAAGACCATTTTTTCTTCTTTTAGTTATTAAGACATAGCCTACATTATCTTTAAAAACTCAATTATTTTATCGTGCCCGTGCCCTTGCATTCAATCTTTCATCCGCAACAACACTATCGATTTACCAAAGAAGGGGTCAAGAAGAGAAGGGTCAGCCACTCACCTTGAGTTTACTTCGGCGAGAGAACTTGTTGGTCGCGCCAGACGTCGCCTACGCGATTACCTGAAATCGCACAAGCAACCGATTAGAACACTGCATTATTCAAGGAGTTCGATAGGAAATGCGAGTTCGAAATGCAAGCCATGAAAACCATCGAAAACATTCACGAAAACGTATTCAGAAAATAAAGCCAAAACCAACGCAAGCGGCGTAAAAAGCAGAGCAACGGGAGGTCTCTCCCGACTCAGCCGCAGAGTCAATCCTCGAGGCGCAACCCGCTGAATATGGGACTTGGTTCCGAAGAAGACATTCCATAACGAGGAATGGATCTTAATTCAACCGTTCCCGTTCGATCGACTCGGTCGATCCCGACCTATCGGTCCCGACCGAATCGATAGCGACAGTGTTCCTTTCTCGCACACCCCATGGACAGAGTACGGGGCACGATGTAGGGACGGGGCACTACAGTAGGTCTTTCTGTACAGGATTGTCGACGCAGGCTAGGATTATGCCTGGTTTGTGGATCGGGTCAGCACCAGGCCCAAGATTGCACAGAGCATCGTAGAGCGGCACCGATGGTACACCGCTATGCACTTTAGGCACTACCGGCTCCGAGGCCACAGTTCCACGGCCCGTGGGCATCCCACGCAGGAGTTGGGGTGATACGGCCAGTAGAACCGAGAGTATACCAGGGGAGACCACCCTTGGCATCGTAGGCAGCCCGATTTTAGCAGGCCATACAGCACGCTAGAGGACAAGGGCGTGGACAGGCCTTTGCTATGACAGTTGAGGAGGCAGAGACAGCTGGAGAAGTTATCACAGGTACTATTTTAGTTGCTTCATTACCTACAATAGCATTATTTGATTCTGGTACCACGCATTCATTTATAGCTGCTAGTTTCGCGGCCACCCATAGAGTAGCTACTGCACCCCTTTCGAAGACCATGAGATTTCTCACGGAAGGTGGAATAGTACCTGTTAGCGATACATATAGATCTTGTTCAGTAGTTATTTGCGGACGTGAGATGCGTGCCCGATTTCTAGTTTTCTCCTTGCTAGACTATGATGTTGTTTTTGGCATGGATTGGTTGAGCCAGTACCATGTGACGCTAGACTGCCGACGTGGATGTGTCACATTTCGACCCCCAGGTCACACAGAGTTTGAGTTCTCTCGGGGAGCCGTAGAGATGGATAATCACCCCACCCTTGCGGCACGTATTACATTGGAGGAACCAACACGCTCGACGATCGTCTCAGAGTTTGAAGATATGTTTCCCGAGGAGCTTCCAGGACTACCACATGATAGGGAGGTAGAGTTCTCCATTGAGCTAGTTCCAAGATCGCCACCTATTGCTTTCCATGTGTACCGACTAGCACCGAAGGAGTCAAATATGTTGAAGGCCCAGATTGATGAGCTTTTGGGCTTGGGTTTTATACGGCCCAGTATTTCTCCATGGAGAGCACCAGTCTTGCTTGTAACAAAGAAGGACGTGATGGTACATCTGTGCATAGACTACCGGGAGTTAAATGTTGTGACAGTAAAGAAAAACTATCCCCTGCCTCGCATCGATGATTTGTTTGACCAGTTGAGCGGTGCTTGTGTGTTTTCGAAGATCGACCTCAGGTCAGGCTATCACCAGATCAAGGTGCGGAAGGAGGACATTCCGAAGACGGCCTTTCGGACGAAGCACGGGCACTATGAGTACCTTGTGAGGCCGTTTGGTTTAACCAATGCGCCAACAGTGTTCATGAGTCTGATGAACAAGGTATTCCACCAGTACTTGGATAATTTCGTAGTAGTGTTCGTCGACGACATTTTGGTGTACTCTAAGAGCCACGAGGAGCATGAGAAGCATCTCAGGATCGTGCTAGGGACCCTGAGGAAAGAAAGACTATATGCCAAGCTCAGTAAGTGTGAGTTCTGTCTTAGCGAGGTATCTTTTCTTAGGCATATCATTATTGGAGATGGATTAGTGGTGGATCCAGAGAAAATTGAAGCAGTGAAGACTTGGCCAGCACCAACATCAGCCACGGAGGTTAGGAGTTTTCTCGGACTTGCCAGATATTATCGGAGGTTCGTGGAAAACTTCTCGAGAATTGCTGAGCTTATGACGCGTTTGACGCATAAGGATCAGGAGTTCATCTGGACAGAGGAGTGTCAGACGATATTTGATGAACTGAAGAAGCGTCTGATGTCAGCACCTATCTTGACATTACCATCAGGATCTGGAGGATTTTTGGTGTACAACGATGCATCCGGGAGCGGATTAGGATGTGTACTAATGCAGCATGACAAGGTTGTAGCCTACGCATCGAGACAGTTGAGGATCCCCGAGCAGAACTACCCGACGTATGATTTAGAGTTAGCTGCAGTGATATTTGCACTAAAGCTATGGAGGCACAACCTTTATGGAGAGCAGGTAGAGATATTTACTAATAACAAGAGCCTTAAGTACATCTTCACGTAGAAGGAGCTAAACATGAGGCAAAGACGTTGGCTAGAGCTGATGAAAGACTTTGAGATCGAGTTGCAGTACCATCCTCGTGGCAGATGCTTTGAGTAGGAAGCCCACGACCTATTTTTTGACGACTCAGCGTCACTTATTGGAGGATCTCCAGGAGTTGGGGATTGAGGTCGTGTTGCCAGGTATGGATGGACAGTTATCTACACTGGAAGTACAATCCACTTTAGTTGAGAGGATCAAGGCCGCACTACCTATAGATGCGAGATTCAGGAGACTCCGGGAGAGGACCGAGGCTGGCAAGCAGACAGGACCGCGGATTCATGAGAACGAGATGTTAAGGTATAGAGATCGCCTATGCGTTCCGAGTGGAGAGCTATGCCAGGAGTTGATGGCAGAGGCGCATAGCTCTATATATTCCATTCATCCCGGAGGTACGAAGATGTATAGAGATTTAAAGCAGCACTATTGGTGGCATGGAAAGAAGAGGGATATCGCTCAATTTGTAGCGAGATGTTTAGTCTGTCAGCAGGTCAAGGACGAACACCAGAGGTCTGCTGGACTATTGTAGCCGCTTCCCATTCCTGAGTGGAAGTGAGAACATATCACGATGGACTTCGTCACTGGATTCCCGAGGAGCCCCAGTGGGAAGGACGCAGTTTGGGTCATCGTAGATCGACTCACCAAGTCGGCACATTTCTTGCCCTTCAGAGTAGGGCAATCTACAGAGCTTTTGGCAGACTTATACATGAGGCAGATAGTGCGTCTACACAGAGTGCCAGTGAGCATCGCATCGGATCGAGATTCCAGGTTCACTTCACATTTTTGGAGGAGCATACAGGATAGTTTGGGAACTAGCCTCAAATTCAACATCGCTTATCATCCGCATCAGAGATCATGATCCAGATACTCGAGGATATGCTAAGGGCATGCATGTTAGACTTTAAAGGATCTTAGGAGGATCACCTATATTTGGTCGAGTTTTTATACAACAACAGTTATCAGGCGAGCATACAGATATCACCCTTCGAGGTACTTTACGGCGGGAAGTGCAGGTCTCCAGTTTGTTGGAGTGACGTCGGAGAACGTCAGATGCTTGGTCCAGAGTTGGTGACGCAGACAGTGGAAAAGGTGAAGCAGATTCAGAGTCACCTCAGAGTAGCACAAGACAGGCAGAAACATTGGGCGGATGCGCATCGCCGACCCTTGGAGTTTAAGAAAGGCGATCACATATTTTTGAGGATATCATCGACTCGGCGGACTATCAGTTTGGCAATAAACACAAGTTGAGTCCGAGGTACATCGGCCCTTCGATATTCTGGAGCGAGTTGGTGAGGTGGCTTATCGTCTTGCATTACCCCTGTCACTTGAGGGTGTGCATGATGTTTTCCACGTATCGCAGTTGAGAAGGTACGTGTCAGACCCCAGTCACGTGCTGGACCATTTAGAGATTATCGTTGGACCGAGCTTGTCATATATGGAGCAGCCTATCGCGATCTCGATCGCAGTGAAAAAGTTTTGAGAGGGCAGACGATTCGACTCGTCCGAGTTGCGTGGAAGCATCATTCTCCGGGCGAGTCCACTTGGGAGCACAAGGACTCTATTCGGGAGTGCTTCCCTCACTTGTTCGAGTGTCGAGGTATGAATTTACATACTGTATTTTGAATATCGTAATATTCCTTAGATCTAGTTTTTCCTAATCGTGATATCATTTTAGATTTTGGGGACGAAATTCTTTAAGGGGGAGAGGATGTGAGCCCCTGTCTTGAAATTTATATAAAACCAATCATATGCTAATTGTTCAAATTTACGAATTTAGAAATTATTTTATACGTATATAATTTAGCATATATTTTATATATATATATATATATATATATATATATATATATATATATATATATATATATATATATATATGAGGAAATTTATGAAATGCCCAAAAATTTAAAAAGTTTTATGAAAAACCCACCCCAAAATAAACTTTCATCGCGTGCCCAGCATTAACTTAAAAATTAAAAAAAGGGCACGGCATGACCCTTTTGCCCTTCTAATTTATTAAGAATATCAACAAACCCAGCAAGTTTTATGAAAAACGGTTCGATTCCAGACTCTTCAAAAAAGTGTCTCTATCGCTCCCTCCTCTTCCATACTCTGTTCTGTTGCGATTTTAGGTCATCTCCTCCAAAAATCTTAGAAATTTCTTACAAGAAATTGCCAGCGAATCTCCATCACAATGTTGCAATCATCAGCAATGGATGTAGACCAAGTTAGAGAAGAAGGAGAAGAAGTAGTTGCTGGAAAGCAAACGAAAGGAGGGAAGAAAGTTAAGAGGGTTGCTCGTAGACGAACCGCTCAAAAAGAAAAAGAAGTGCAAGAACCAGTAGAAGAACAAGAACACGGAGAACAACAAGAACAAGATCAAGAACAACAAGAAGCAGTAGCAGGGGGAGAAGAAGAAGATGAAGAAGAAGGGAAGAAAAAAGGTAAAACTTTGAGTCTTGTTCATTCTCCGTTTATATTGACGCGGCAAATGAAAATGATCATTCTCCATCTATAAAATACACGGAGGATGCCCTTTCTGTGTCATTTGAACTAGAAATGGCCATTCTCCGTCTATTTTGAGACGGAGAATGGCATTCTCCGTGTTTAAACACACGGAGAATGTTCATTTCTGTGTTTTTGACCTAAAGAACGAGCATTCTCCGCCTAATATGAGACGGAGAATGACATTCTCCGTCTGTAAAATAGACGGAGAATGAACTTTCTTCTTGCATTAACCTAGAGAAATGAACATTCTCCGTCTCACTGACACGGAGAATGCCATTCTCCGTCTATTCTATAACGGAGAATGACGTTCTCTGTCTATTTTATAACGGAGAATAACGTTCTCCTTTATTTTGATCTAAAGAATGAACATTCTCCGCCTAATATGAGACGGAGAATGGCATTCTCCGCCTTACTTAGACGGAGAATGCTCATTCTCCGGGACAAAATAAAGGGAGAATGTCATTCTCCTTGTATTTTGACCTAGAGAATGAGCATTCTCCGTCTTACTGACGCGGAGAATGAGCATTCTCCGTCTTGCTAACGCGGAGAATGGCATTCTCCGTATTAAAACACGCGGAGAATGGCATTCTCCTTATAATTTGACCTAGAAAATGAGCATTCTCCGTCTTACTGACGCGGAGAATGGCATTCTCCGGGTCAAAAGAGACGGAGAATGCCATTCCCCGTGTTAAAACAAAACGGAGAATGACATTCTCCGCCTAATATGAGACGGAGAATGGCATTCTCCGCCTTACTTAGACGGAGAATGCTCATTCTCCGGGACAAAATAAAGGGAGAATGTCATTCTCCTTGTATTTTGACCTAGAGAATGAGCATTCTCCGTCTTACTGACGCGGAGAATGAGCATTCTCCGTCTTGCTAACGCGGAGAATGGCATTCTCCGTATTAAAACACGCGGAGAATGGCATTCTCCTTGTAGTTTGACCTAGAGAATGAGCATTCTCCGCCTTATTGAGACGGAGAATGTCATTCTCTGGGTCAAAATAAAGGGAGAATGCCATTCCCCGTGTTAAAACAAAACGGAGAATGCCATTCTCCGTCTATTTTATAACGGAGAATGACGTTCTCTGTCTATTTTATAACGGAGAATGACGTTCTCCTTTATTTTGATCTAAAGAATGAACATTCTCCGCCTAATATGAGACGGAGAATGGCATTCTCCGCCTTACTTAGACGGAGAATGCTCATTCTCCGGGATAAAATAAAGGGAGAATGTCATTCTCCTTGTATTTTAACCTAGAGAATGAGCATTCTCCGTCTTACTGACGCGGAGAATGAGCATTCTCCGTCTTGCTAACGCGGAGAATGGCATTCTCCGTATTAAAACACGCGGAGAATGGCATTCTCCTTGTAATTTGACCTAGAGAATGAGCATTCTCCGCCTTATTGAGACGGAGAATGTCATTCTCTGGGTCAAAATAAAGGGAGAATGCCATTCCCCGTGTTAAAACAAAACGGAGAATGACATTCTCCGTCTATTTTGAGGCGGAGAATGGCATTCTCCGTCTATTTTAAAACGGAGAATGGCATTCTCCCTTTATTTTGATCTAAAGAATGACATTCTCCGCCTAATATGAGACGGAGAATGACATTCTCCGCCTTACTTAGACGGAGAATGCTCATTCTCCGGGACAAAATAAAGGGAGAATGTCATTCTCCTTGTATTTTGACCTAGAGAATGAGCATTCTCCGTCTTTCTAAAGCGGAGAATGGCATTCTCCGTTTTAAAACACGCGGAGAATGCCATTCCCCGTGTTAATACAAAACGGAGAATGTCATTCTCCGTGTCAAAATAGACGGAGAATGATATTCTCCGTCTATTTTGACACGGAGAATGGCATTCTCCGTTTGAATACAAAACGGAGAATGCTCATTCTCCGTCTATTTTGACACGGAGAATGACATTCTCCGTCTAATATTAGACGGAGAATGGCTTTCTCTTTATTATAATAAAGAAGAATGTTGACGTAAACCTAATTGTTGTTGTTTTTAGGGAAAAAAACTGTCAGGAACAGAGACGAAAGACTTTTCCATGCAACATTCACCCCAGTACTCTCTCTCATGGATGAGGTGAAGGAAAAGTTTCGCCATTTGCCTGAAGCAGTTGTCGAAAGCTTGAAGAATGTAGGATTCTACGACTTCGTAGATGTATTCTACAGAAATAAGGTGAAAAAATCAGAACTATCTAAAGTCACCCAAGGTCTGGAGAAGTTGATGGGGACTTATTTGGAAGAAGATGGAATTGGATATTTCCAATTGAGCAGCAGTGTCAAAGTAGCACCAACTGCTGATGAGATGGCAACCATTTTCGGTCTGCCAATGAATGATGACACTGAAGTTGATGATAAGTATTTGAAGATCATCACTGAGAAGCAGAAGACCCCCCCACCAGCAGACTCATTCAGCATGTGTACAAAACACTTCACAAGATTGCTGAAAAATTCCAAGGGCAAAGGTGCTGAAGTCTCAAACGCTGAAGTTAGGAAAAGGATATTAGAGCTGCTGGGGGGCGAAAATGCAAGTCCCGATGAGGTGGCCAAGTTAATAGTATTCAACTTGTGCCAAACAGCATTCTTCACCAGAATGGGGGGGTCGAACTTGCCATACAAGTTCTTCGCTCTGGTGGAGAGCACAGATGTTATAAAAAGCATCTGTTGGCCTCGGATTATACTGGGGTACGTTATGGACAGCATAAAGAGGGCTGTCACAAAATCTGAAGATGGTGATGTTGATATATCGTACAAGAAGATTGAAGGTTGTACGATATACTTCTTGTATTGGTTTGCAGAGCACAGTCGACTGGTAGAAAGGAAGTGCAAACCAACAGTCGCATCTCCGAGATTCTGCACATGGGATGGGAATAAAATCTCAATATTCCTAAAAAATGAATATCAAGGTGCTAAAATGGATTCAGATTTGATATTCAAGGATATTGTTGCATTGAATGTTGATGAACTTGAAGAAGTCCCAGCAGAGCAGCAATATGTAGAAGGTGGAGACAATTCTGTTGATGAAGAAGAAGCTCAAGCTGAAGCTCAAGCACCAGCACCCTCTACAGCTGACAATGTAGATATGTTGCGTGTCTTGCAGGAGAAATCTCAGCTTATCGCTGAGAATGAGCAACTCCAGGAAAGAGCCCAGCAACTAGCGGCAGATGTAGCCCAACAACGTGCTGTGGGGCTCGTTGCTGATGGCTTGGAGAAGGAGTTAGACTCTTTAAGGAACGAGAAATCGCTCCTTATTGATGATAACAAGAAACTCCTTAAGCGAGTTGAGGAACTGGAGGCACAGGGGTCGGAACTAGACTCCCTGAGAAAGCAGAAGTCTGAGCTTACTGCTGATAATGAGAAGCTTCGTCAACATGTTGAGGAGCTACTTCTAAAAGGTAAGATTTTATATTTTTTGTCTATTTTAATCTGTAATTACATGTATCTAACAAGGAGAATGACCATTCTCCGTTATAAAATAGACGGAGAATGTCATTCTCCGTATTAAAACACACTTAGAATGACATTCTCCGTCTATTTTGACATTCTCCGCTAGTATTTTGACACGGAGAATGACATTTTCTGTATTTTGACATAGAAATGATCATTCTCCGTATGTTTTGACACGGAGAATGACATTCTCCGTCTAATATTAGACGGAGAATGTCATTCTCCGTCTAAATTGACACGGAGAATGTCATTCTCCGTCTATTTGGAAACGGAGAATGACATTCTCCGTCTATTTTGACACGGAGAATGTCATTCTCCGTCTATTTTGAAACGGAGAATGTCATTCTCCGTCTAAATTGACACGGAGAATGACATTGTTTTTAAAAAGAAGATTATATAATATTGACATCATACCTCTTGTTCTTGTTTGTTTTTATATCAGTGAAAATGACAGAGGATCTGAAAAAAGAGAATGAAAAGCTAACTAATGATAATAACAGACTTCTAGAGGAAGTTGCCTCGTTGAATGACGAAGTCAAGAATAAGAACGATACAATCGTTAACCTTGAAGCAATGGCTAGAGCATTGGAAAGAGGGGATACTCAAGCAGTTCCCCAGAAGCATTACACAAGATCAAATGTACCTGCTGCAGATGAGGATGATTTTGCTACATTGCAAAAGAAGAAAACATCCGATGCTACAACAAGTAAGAAGGCAGGTCCTGGTCGGAAAAGAAAAGCTGCTACTAGTCCCAGTAAGAATGTAGCTCCTGCTGGGAAAAAAAAAGCTCCTTCCAGCCCCGAGAAGGTCGACAATAAAAAGGAGATGTCAGCTCCTGAAGAACTTGAGGAAGAATCTCCTCAAACAGCAAAGCTTGTTAGAGATGGGAAAATGCTGATGCAATGTCCGAAGCTCAGACTTTGGAACGTTGCAGACGATGAGCTGAAGCAAGTATACAGGAGCATCGTATACACAAGAAGGATGTCTCCAACGTAAGTATTCTAAACTTGAACCAATTTCTGTTTAGAATACTTATGTATATATGTACTTTCCAAGTGCAATGATCATTCTCTATTGGAGTTATTTTTTATGCAATTTTATCATTAGCCTATATTATTATCATAATCGAAACTAAATTTATGTGCAGTGATTATGTATATATGTACTTTCCAAGTGCTCCAGAAGAGTGTAAAATAAGAAGAAGAAATAATGATGTCAGCATGTTGTTAAGTGCTAAAGATTTTCAAGACATTATAAATGAGGCGGATATAGAAGCCGGTGTTATGAACTACCTAATAAAGCTTATGAACGACGTTCAAGCCGAATTAAGGCAGAACATTCAGTCAAGCTCGCAGGGTGCACAATGTAAATGGTTTGCAATCATGATGCCCCATTCATTGGTAAGAATCGAAACTGAAAAATAAATATTAATGTGTACAGCTACTAATAGTGTTGTAAAAAACTAACCCATGTTATTATTTTATTTTTTTTTCTTCTGGAAAACAGGGTACTGCCAAGATTATCGATAAAGAAAATCCAACAGAAGGAGCAGTGTACAATTTCAAAGTTGATATAGAAAATTTTATAATGGAGCTGGAAGATGACATTGAATGGCTATTCGTGCCACTCTTCCGCGAGGAGAATAAACACTATACGCTGCTGGCATTCAACTTCAGCTCCTATGTTTGGACGCACTACAACTCATTGCGGAAAAACACGGGCGCTAAGGGAATCCAGGATGCAGTATACATGAAGAATAAAATTGAGCCAATTATAATAAAGAAGATTGCATTGATGAGTAATAAAAGCCCAGCAATCTCGGAATATGAAACAACAGAGCTCAAGGTTTGCAAAGAATGTCCACAGCAACTAACACCCAGCTGCCTTCTGTATGTTTCATATTATATTGAAAAGTTGTCGAGATATCCATTTGATTTACGGAAGAAAACAAACAAACAAGTTCACAATACTATTGTAAAGAGAAGGCTAGATTTGGCTAAGGCTTTGCTTATGAGTAAATGTGCAATTCCTTTTGTAAAATGACAATGTAAATTGGCTAACAAATTCAATGTATATATTCTGTTTGTCAGGTTTCTTTTGTAATGTATTTGTTTTCCTTTGTATTGAAATTCAATTTTACGACTAATTTACATTGTTCTATATATGTAAATCTGTTTTGTTAAAGTTCTGTTGTTTGATTCAAACCTATAATGTCATTATCTGTGTTAATACAAACCTATAATGTGTGCATTTGGAACTTAGAAATGGCCATTCTCCGTTTCGTATGAGACGGAGAATGGCATTCTCCGGGTCAATAGAGACGGAGAATGCCATTCTCTTTGTATTTTGACCTAGAGAATGAGCATTCTCCGTCTTACTGACGCGGAGAATGGCATTCTCCGTTTTAAAACACGCGGAGAATGGTTATTCTCCTTCTATTTTGACTTATAAATGGCCATTCTCCGTCTTAGGGATGCGGAGAATGCCATTCTCCGTTTCGTATGAGACGGAGAATGTCATTCTCCGGGTCAAAAGAGACGGAGAATGCCATTCTTCTTGTATTTTGACCTAGAGAATGAGCATTCTCCATCTTACTGACGCGGAGAATGGCATTCTCTGTTTTAAAACACGCGGAGAATGATTATTCTCCTTGTATTTTGACTTATAAATGGCCATTCTCCGTCTTAGGGACGCGGAGAATGCCATTCTCCGTTTCGTATGAGACGGAGAATGTCATTCTCTGGGTCAATAGAGACGGAGAATGCCATTCTCTAGGTATTTTGACCTAGAGAATGAGCATTCTCCGTCTTACTGACGCGGAGAATGGAATTCTCCGTTTTAAAACACGCGGAGAATGGTTATTCTTTGTATTTTTGACCTAGAAAGGAACATTGTCCGTCTTAGGGACGCGGAGAATGCCATTCTCCGTGTCCAAATAGACGGAGAATGTCATTCTCCGGGTCAATAGAGACGGAGAATGCCATTCTCTTTGTATTTTGACCTAGAGAATGAGCATTCTCCGTCTTACTGACGCGGAGAATGGCATTCTCCGTTTTAAAACACGCGAAGAATGATTATTCTTTGTATTTTTGACCTAGAAAGGAACATTGTCCGTCTTAGGGACGCGGAGAATGCAATTCTCCGTTTCGTATGAGACGGAGAATGTCATTCTCCGGGTCAAAAAAGACGGAGAATGCCATTCTCTTTGTATTTTGACCTAGAGAATGAGCATTCTCCGTCTCACTGACGCGGAGAATGGCATTCTCCGTTTTAAAACACGCGGAGAATAACTATTCTTTGTATTTTTGACCTAGAAAGCAACATTGTCCGTCTTAGGGACGCGGAGAATACCATTCTCCGTGTCCAAATAGACGGAGAATGTCATTCTCCGGGTCAAAAGAGACGGAGAATGCCATTCTGCTTGTATTTTGACCTAGAGAATGAGCATTCTCCGTCTTACTGACGCGGAGAATGACATTCTCCGTTTTAAAACACGCGGAGAATGATTATTCTCCTATTTTTGACTTATAAATGGCCATTCTCCGTGTATCTAAAACGGAGAATGATTATTCTCCGTGTTAAAACACACGGAGAATGGTCATTCAATACATTATAAAGTCAGAGAGTATAAAGGAGAGTAAGTTCTTATGCTGATATGCAGAATTCAAACTATTACCATTGATATCAAAAAATGTAAGATATGTATTCAAAAAATAATTTTCAGTTATATAAAAGAAGGAATATATTTGTATGTATTAACGAGGGGGCGCTGCCCCCTCGACCACCGTAGCAGCACGTGGAGGCAGAGGACAAGTGCTGCGATTGTGATTGCATAATTCAAAACAATTCTGGCACCTTATCTTTCTCTTCTCTTTTCCCTTGTTCTCATATTTGCTCTTGTAACGGTCCACTTTTGGTCGTCCAGGACCACGTTTCGGAACAGGGGGTAGAACAACATCAGTGGGATTATTTTCAAACTATTTTTCGCAATCTGGAACAGGACGAATAGCACATGAATATAACTTCCGGTAATAATCTGATGTCCAATACTGCTCCACAAAGTCGTAAACAGATTTATCTGAACCAACTCTGATGCATTGTATTGCATGGCTGCATGGGAATCCATATACCTTCCATCTACGACAACTACAATGACAATCAAGAAGATTCACCATGTGGGAGGAAGTATCTGCGATCACCTCAAATTCGAAATCACCGGACCGATATACCCTATAACACATGCCATCATCTGTAAGCTGCTTCAGCATATCCTCAGCGTATGGAGTCAATTTGCTATTCAAACCAATTGCATCCTTGTGGCGATCCAAAATCATCTTCATCATCTTCACACGGATGACATTTACAATTGCTGAAATAGGCAATTTTTTCTCAGCCATTATCCATGCATTGAATGACTCTGCACAACTAGAAGCAACCTCACCGTATCTACATCCCGGGAAGAATGCGTTTGACTAGTGTTCAGGTTTTTGTTTATTCATCCAATTCACAACATGACCACAATTCAGATCATAAATCTTCTTGATTGCTTGTCTATACCCACCTTTATACAGAAAAACAAATAAGTAATAAAGAATTAGGTCAATTCACAAAATTATGAAAAAATAAGTGCATTCTCATAAGGATAATAGTCATTCTCCGTTCAAAAGCTAACGGAGAATGATATTCTCCGTTCTATGCAAGACGGAGAATACCATTCTCCGTTCAAAAGCTAACGGAGAATGCTATTCTCCGTTCTATGTTGGACGGAGAATGGTCATTCTCCGTGTGATTGAAACGGAGAATGACTATTCTCCGTCTTACTGACACGGAGAATGGTCATTCTCCTTGTTAAATTAATGGTAAATGCATAAAAAATGTGCATATATCTGTCTCATTAACACACCTGGAGTTAGAGCATATACTGCTTGCCTCCAAGCTTCAAGTACATGCGGATACAATCTTTCATTTCCTTTCTCTTTCATCGGTATGTTATTCTTCATGTGATAATAGCAATAGCTATGGTAATCATTAGGAAACACTTTAGGGACTTCAGAAACTAGACCAGTGCCTTGATCCGAAAGAAAAATAATACGCCTACTACATCCAACAACATTCTTTAGATTTCTAAGGAACCATTCCCAATTATCGCCATCTTCGCCTGAGACTATACCGTATGCAATAGGGTAGAACTGTTGGTTACCATTCTTCGCTGTAGCAGACATCAAACATCCTCTAAACCTACCTGTAAGGAAAGTAGCATCCAAATATAGCATTGAACGACAATATTGAAAGCCTTCTACGCAAGCCCCATATGAAAGAAAAAGCCGCTCAAACCTCATTGATGAATCATCTTTCTGGAAGTCGATAACGGAACCATTATTGGTTTCCTTTACCTTGTTGACATACCAACACAAGTCACTGTAAGATCTAACATCATCTCCGTACATTTCCTGGTGCACCAGCCTAATGCCATGGTGTGCCTGCCCGTAGGTAACAGATAAGCCGTAGTCGACCTTGAAATCATCGACAACAGATTTTGCTGACTTTTTAGGATGCATCCGAACAATGTCACTAACCAAACTTTTCACAAACTTTGCTGGAACAACCTGATTACCTTTATCCATATAGCCAGCTCCACAATTATGTTCTCCCACATACCTCTTCACCTCAAAAATTTGATTATCTTTCGAAATAGATATAGCATGGAAGCTCCACAAACAAGCATGTGTCTTGTAATTCTTGCAGCAAACAGTATACCTCCCCGGCTCAGATTTCAAAATATGAAATGGATGACGAGATTCAAAACATACCTTTCTAACAGCATTCCTAACTTCTTCAACACCATTTAGAAAAATCTGACCAACACCAGTAATTGATCCAGGCCACATATCCGATTTCCTCTTCTTCACTGTCTCAGTTGAGCCCTCATAAAATTGTACTACTCGTTTGTCCTTTACAGTAGGAGAAGATCTACTCAAAGAACTAGAGGAGGAAGACGAAGGTCCCATGTGAAAGCTTTGACAAGGAAAAGATGTTGATGAAGAACATTGAGAGTATATTTGCTCCACAAATAGATCAAAACTCACATCATGAGTACCGTTAAAACCACCAACCAATGAGCGAAGCCAAAAATTACTTTCAACATACAGTTCAGTCCCATCAGAGTGCAAAAACCTGAAACGGAAGGAAAGTGGGTCCAAAGAAGTCCATCGATCGCACACTTTATTCTTTAAAAAATCCACGGTACTTTCATGTGTGACACGGCAGGAAACTATGTCTCCCTTGAAACAAATGTTAACTAAACAACTTGATTCCATATCTTCCCCCCTGATAACATAAAAACATAAGAGGCCACAAATAGAACAATAAAATTCTCATCTAATAATGATTATTCTCCGTCTAAAAATAACGGAGAATAAATATCATCAGTTGGAACTAACTTATAATGATCATTCTCCGTCTAAAGTAAAACGGAGAATGTCATTCTCCGTCCTAATTAAGACGGAGAATGTCATTCTCCGTCCTAACTAAGACGGATAATGTCATTCTCCGTTCAAATTAAAACGGAGAATGTCATTCTCCGTCCTAATTAAGACGGAGAATGGCATTCTCCGTCCTAAAAACAAAACGGTTAATGATCTTTATAAGAAGTAATTGTCATTCTCCTTTAAAATATAACGGAGAATGCTATTCGCATAAAATAACAAGATTAAATATCTCACTAACATTTTCTAAGTTAATAATCTTCATAACAAAATCAAATTCAGCATAAATTTCGAGATATACGAAGCTGATGGATGAATTTCTACAGATCTGAACTCTCACCTTGTTTTAAGATCTATAAAAAGACGGAGAAGAAGATCTTCTATCCACAATTGACCTAATCGTCGGAAACCACGAAGATGATGTTGATGATGATGATGATCGATGATGATGAAGGATGATCGACGTTCGACTGACGAAAACCACAGTGAACTACGAACGATTCTGCGATCTCTAATAAAGATTATATCAATGGATTTCAAATTTCTCGTGAAGAAGAAGAAGAATACGAATTTCTCAATCCAAATCTGAGTTTGCGAATTCATAATTATATATAGATGTCCAAATTTACGCGAAGGGGTATTTTTGGAATTATGATAATGGCAAATTTTGTAAATACATAGCAACTAGAGAGAATCTTGAAATATTTAACGTGTAAAAACTTAATTCTGGACATTTCATAAAAATAATCCAGCGGGTGGGCATTTCATAAAAGCCCACCCCGAAATTGGGCTTCTCAGCAATTTTCAGTATATATATATATATGCCTAAGCCCCATTATTATTATTATTACCATTACCTAGATTCAATGTGTTGCATGAATATAGAAAATTTTTAGTATTTAAATTAGGTTAAATTTTACCTTCTGGAGAGGAAATAGAAATTTTATATTATTTTAGTTATGCATTTTCTTTCATTAGTTGGGTTAGTTTATATCTTAATGGCCTAAAATTACTAACTTAATTATTCACAATCCACTCCTTCATTTCCTGTTGTTTCCAAATCCTTTTTTTGGTCGGCCAATAAAGGCCAATATTCTCTCCACATGCTAACGTGAGCTAGAATGTGAGCACCAAATATTCATGTGCTAAAATGAGCTAGTGTTATGCATTTGCTAACATGAGCTAGATGTTAACAATTTCAATATGGGTCCAATGATTCCTTTTCCTAACTTGCTGCTAACTTGGCCTCTGAAATAGCCGCTAGAGTGAGCTGGGAAGCGAAAATCGTGGTTCAAAATAAACTAACTTGCTCTCTCCCTATATAATGTCTCCTCACTTGCACTTGCAAACCCAAACCGAAATCTTCTCCTCTTCCTCGAGTAACCTAGCCGCCTCCCAACCAAACTTGCTTTCTCTCTCTCCAGCCGACTCCTGGATACCATCCTCTCCCAGTTTCCGTTCGTCACCGGAGAGATGACCTAGTTGCATCTAGACCTAGGGCGGCACTCTTCTCGGCGACCAACGAATCAGTGAGGAGGAGCCGCAGCAGAGTCGACCGTGGGTTTGACGACTCGAGAGCGTAACTCGGCTTCTCGACTCCATTTCATTCCCCTCTGGTATGCTCCTATCAATCTCGCCTCTGTTGATGAGCACGACAGATGGATTCGAGTGTGGGTTTTATATGGCAGTGCTCTTTACGTATGCGTATATGTTTGCTATAATAGAGAGGTTAATTATTATACACATTTTTTTCTCCGTGAGGATCTTCAAAAAAATATATATATAAATGAGTGTTGCATGCACATATAGAGATTCGTTACATTGGATTCTAGCAGTAGGGAGTAGTGAAAAAAATACATATGGATGCCTGTAGGTTTGTATTATTTTAAACTAAATGGGACTTGCTTGTCTTGGTTATTTTGAAATGGTAGGGATGATGGTATTTAGTTTCAGTTGAGAGAATAAGACTTTTGAATATATTAAGGTCATGTAAGGAAATATATGCATGTGATGCTTACTACTTGGGAATATAGAGTAGATGATGGAAGAAAATATTGTAGAAGAAGAAGGACTTATACTACTGTTACAATTTACGAAAGAGAAGAGGGAGTTAGATAGTAGAGAATAATATATGGCATAAGCCTTATATGGTCAACTGGAAGCAATAGCTCGGTTGGTTGATATAGGAGGTAGTGGGGCAAGGGATCCAGAGTTCGAGCCCTGTGATTGGTTGTGGTGCTTGTTTTTTCTTATAATAAAAAAGAAGAGGAAGTCCCTTGTCCTTCCAATACTTTATTAAAATAAGGGATTACCATATTATTACACGAGAGTGTTGTAGCCTGCTGGTGGTGAATGTGGGTGTTATTTGAGTGATCTTGGGTTCAAACCCCATGTTAGTTGTTGGGGTTTTTATTTAGGATTTTATGCATTAGTTTCTTTTTCTTTTTTAGGTTTAACTTAAATACAAGATTTTCCTTGTTAATATATAAACTTAACACAACTTTTGGCTAGCATGCATGTTATTGCCATCCTTATGGCTTAGGCCTATGACTCTTGTATAATATTAATATTTTTTTGGGATTTTTTGACTTTCATCCCATTTATTAATATGAATTTGTACTTACATCCCACTTTTTAATTTTATTTGACTTACATCCCACTTTTGTCACTAAAAATATTTTTTGTGACAAAACGAATACTTTTCGTGACAAAATAAATACTTTTAGTGACAAAAAGTGGGATGAAAGTCTAAAAAAATTAAAAAGTGGGATGTAAGTACAAATGCATATTAATAAGTGGGATGAAAGTCAAAAAATCCCTATTTTTTTTTTATAAATTATGCTTAATTAAGTAAGTGATTGTTAATCCAAATATTAATTTAAATCCTAAAAATCCAAGTTTACTTATTTTTATATAATAGTAGCATTGATTAGATCATATTAATACTTGATAATTAATTAGTTAAATACTTCTCTAGGTCCTTTCGACACTCAGAACTTGGATGCTGGACTAGCTTTTCATCTTCAGTGCCCGAAGACAGGCAATTGTACCTTACCATTCTTGTACTTCAGTTACATTATTTAAAATTCTTAAATATTTATTTATTAGTATTTAATTGCAATACCTAGGACCGCGTTCGGTACTTCACGTCCGAATCGCATTAGGGTGCCGATGGCCGTTAGTGTCATCGGGTATCGAACCTAGACATTCACATTTGCGATATCGCGACAATTCGTTGCGTATTACACTCTGACCCTAGGACATATTCATGTGACACTACATTGTTGACAGATTTTCGTACTTGTTTACATATTGATGTATGGAGATTCGAGTTGATTCTAGGACGATGACATTGATATGCTTGTACTGTTACTATTCTATTTATGACTCGTTGTCCTAGCTAGAGTCTGATCGAGCGACTTGTAGATACGATTCGTGAAGTCACATGGGTGGGGAGAAACATACACCGTGCGTTTGGGCTACTTTCCCACAGAGTTACCGCTATCTCATTACCAGAGCTGCAAATTTTCATAGTTACCACAGTTCCTTATCGGAACTGAGGATTTTCATAGTTACCGGAGTTTCATATCAGAACCCCGGATTACACCATGATAGCCCGCGTGTTCGAGTGATGTTTCTTAAATTGTATTTCATACTAGTTGGTTACGGTAGTTCACCCACTTTATTTCTGTCTTACTTTATTTTTATCATATCACCCTTTACCGTCGTACTTTTGGCCTGTATATTATGTACCTTGTTGCGTCCCTCTGAGGACCTGGTTTTTCTTCCGATTTAGGCGACGAGGATTATCCTGAGGTCTACGGAACCGGAGTTGGGCTAGGAGCAGGACTTGCAGTTGACGACGAGATCCATCCAACGGAGTAGCTCGACCATTGGTAGAGCATTTTTATTTTGTTTCTGACTTCATTATCTAGTAGCATGTCGTCAGATCTAGTTATCTTCTTGTATTTCATTTTCATTCAGTATTGTATCAGCGGGATTGTTTCCGCAAGACTCTTCTTTCAGTGGTTGTATTATGACTACATTCAGACTATGTTATTCAGCACATTGGGGTTTATTTCATATTTTCACTATGTGTTCCTTGATCTTATTTGTGGATGAGATTAGTACATATGATCGCCTGGGCATTATCTATTTTACTGCACATTACAGCTTAAGTGTTACTCTCATGGTTCCATTAAATTGGATAAATCATTGGGAGTGGTACTCGCTGGCCTTACCACGTGGCTCGGTTCCATATTTGGAACTGGATATGACAGATAGGCCGATACCAACTCGATAAGGCCAATACCAATCCGCTACGGTAGATACCTATCAGATACGGTCGATACCTATCGGATATGGCCGATACCTATCAGATGTGGCCGCTATCTATCAAATACGGTCGATATCTATCGAATACAGCCGATACCTATCAGATACGGCCGATACCTATCAGATATGGCCGATACCAATCCGATAGGCCGATACAAATCCGATACCAATCGGATAGGCCGATACCGATTCGATAAGGCCGATACCTGTCGAATAGGCCGACACCAATTCGATACGTCCGATTATGATACCGATACAGTTAACGTTGGTTATTACAATTAGGTACTTAATTAGAATATTCTTTTTATTTATGTTTTTTTATACTTGTATTTACATAATATATGGTACATGGTGCATAATTGTTCTGAATAATAAGTCGATACTTAGTTGACTGTTCGTGGATGTACAATCGACGACATGAGAGCAAGATAGGTTTGACTGATGATTTCAAGGCGGACGTCGAAGAATTTCTGAGATACGCCAGTAGCCAACCTTATTTCATGGATGGGAGACTCATAAAGTACCCTTGTGTCAAATATCATAATATACCATTCATATAGGTAGATCTCATGAGAAAGCACCACTACAAGAACAGTTTCGTACCGAACTACAATGAGTGGACGGCTCAAGAAGAACCTTTGGTTCCGCAATATCAGTCCCCCTTCAATATGCAGGTAGGGGAGTCCACTCTTGGAGATCACTTCGAATATCGGCATCGAAACTTGGCACGTGAGTTGGTATTTAATGCGTCTGGTCCAAGTTTTGATCCAGAAGTGTAATGTCCCAAATTCGTGATACGTATTTAGTGTACGTATACGTGTTTTGGACCCCTATTTTTATTTATTCATGGTTAGTTATCTTGGTTTATTTTACATTGGCTTGATTTTATTGGCATTGATAGTTTAATTGGTTTTAATGGTTCATTGGTTTATTTGGGCTTGGTTTATTCCTGGGTTGGTTCGGCTTGGTTTGGTTTGCTTGGTTCATTATGAACCATAGGGGTGAACCCCCTACCTACCACCACCATCCCCCTTTATAACCCACCTAACTTTTCTCTCTCCTCCACTTTCTCATTAACTCTTCTTCCTTCTCCATTAAACCCACCACCAACCAAGAACACCCCTTAGGCAAGTACAACTTGCTTCCACAAGAGAGCCCATTTTTATTGTTCCATTAGCTTCTCCTCATGTTTCTAAGACACATTAGAACTTGTCATTTTCCATTTTGAGGCTTTAATTTTTGTAGATCTAGAAATTAGTTATTTTCAGATTTTGGTGGTTTTGATCTATCAAACTTCTTTGTTTTCAAGTTTTGATGGTTCCATGTTGTAGAGAATTTTATTCTACCCAATTTTGACCTTTGAAAAGTTAGATTTGGACTTATTTTGACCAAGTTATGGACTTTTGAAGCTTTGAGTTCAACCATGGAGTTCTTGCTGATTTGGAGAAGACAGTGAGCAGTGTGCGCGAGCTTTTTAGCTTGCGCCACTGAGCTGCGCGCGCTCTTTAGCGCAGTACAGTCTGACTCATACGCTGTCTTTTGGAGGCGTATGTCTTGCATACGCTGCCTTGGCAAGGAGTCGTATGGACCTCATACGCTGCCTTGGCAAGGAGTCGTATGGACCTCATACACTGCCTTGACAAGGAGTCGTATGGACGCCATACGCTGCCTTGATGAGGAGTCGTATGGACCTCATACGCTGCCTTGAAGAGGAGTCGTATGGAGTACATACGCTGTCTTTTGGAAGCGTATGTCTAGCGTACGCTGACCTGAGCGTAGCCTGACCTGAGCGTAGCCTGACCTGAGTGTAGCCTGACCTGAGCGTAGCCTGACCTGAGCGTAGCCTGACCTGAGCGCAGCCTGACTTGAGCGCAGTCTGACTCAGGCGCAACCTGATGTTTAGGCGCAACTGGACCTGACCCTACTTACCCTGGATCTTCTATAGCCCTGTATATTGATATTTTATTAGATATTTAACGTCCATTTTATATCCTTACGCCTTTTGTCCTGAACTTGATAATCACGAATTTACTTGATATGTTTGGAATTGATAATTGATCATGACATGATAGTGGCCCGTCGTGGCGCACTCCTGACAAGTAAACCTGACATAATTTTCTTGATAAGCTGTTGCGACGGCTACCTGACATGACATGACCTGTATAAATAACCTGGACACCGTGGGCGATTGTGCTTGTACAAATAATCCAGTCCTGTCCTGCATCATGTCTAGGAGGGGACTCCTGAGTACCACAGTCAGGAGTACCTACTGAAGTGGACTAAGGTTAATGATTAGTATAATTCACTAGTCATGAAGAGATGTTCTCCAGTTACAAGCGATCCCGTTATTCCGGCCGCAAATGTTTGGACTTGTAGCCTGCCGACGAGTAGGGCACATTTCCAGCCCACTGTTATGTGGGGCACCCACCATTGTCACTTAAATGATTGAATTCTATTGTCACTCTAATGTATTGTACTTTCTAGATTGTCACTATAGTGATTGCCTGGATAACCTGGATAGCTGCAGGGCCTGTGACTACTTGGAACATCTCATTGCATCTTGCTAGTAACTAGGATTGTGATAAGCCTAGTTAGTTAATGTAGAAAGCCGTAGGCAATGATTGGCCGTGATTGCTTGGATGGAGTTTAGTCCAGTATAGTATTGTCTAGAATTGATTGATTGTAAGATTGTACCAGAATGATTGAATGATTGTCACTCTAGATTGTCACTATAACGATTGTACTCTATTGTCACTCTAGCGTATTGCACTCTTTATTATCACTTTTATCATTGTACTCTCTCCTTTTCACTTTAATGATTGGCACCTATAGCAATAAATGATCAAAGACCAAGTTCTGTTCAGGCGAAGGGTTACAATCTCGGTCGTTGTTTGGTTTAAGGATTGTAACCTGGCTTCCGGAATAGTACCTTCGTTTTCTCTTCATATATTGTCCAGCTATGTTTTATTTAGCATGATTTTCCAGTTCTTTTATGTCAATGATGCTTCGCTTAATTATGTTCTCTGATTGGGGTGCATTGGTAGTGCACAAACCTTAATCTGCGTTATTTATTGTTGTTTTCTTACATGTTGAATGCTAATGATTTGTTGGCTTTAGTTCTTAAGTGAAGCCTCCTTTGTGGCACTTGCTCTTTCTGGGTCTGACCCAGCTGGTTTTGTATGGCCAGATACCGGAGCAGCACCAAAGGATCTCCCTGTATTTCAGCCCGATTGTGGTCACCAGGCGTAACCAGGGCATCGAGTGGGTTCTTTTTGTTCTCCCACTGTAATATTGTAAATTATTCTTTTGAGGCGTTTAGCCGACGAGCAAGTGTTAGCTCGATTGTACTTACTTACTGTCTGTCTACGGGCTGTAACATGATTGACAAGCCCCGGAGGTTGATCATGTATGACTGAACTCTTGCTAGTCCTCACATTTTGTAACGACTAGCTTCATGATCATTCCGAATATATAATGTATGGGACGCCTTACTATTGTGTATTTGGTGGTCTGATAACTTGTAATTACTATTAGTTGGTTGAGATTGAGACAATAGGCTATTTTATGACCTTAAGAGACTGATGGATTGTAGTGAAACCCTCACATATCTAGACAGCCGTGACCGTATAGCGGTATGGATTCTATTCCGTTATACGTAGCTGGCTATGTCTGCCCCCGCTCTCCAGTATTCTGGTTCTGGGGCGTGACAAGAAGATCCGAATCCTACTGCAAAAGAATTCTATGATATGTTCAAGCATGCCGATACTCTGTTATATCCGAGTTGTGAATCTTATTCTGTCCTGTCGGTGGTGATGTGGCTGTTGAACCTTAAGTCTAATTTTAACTTACTGCAGGAATGCTACGACCGGATAATTAAGTTTGTTAGAGAGTTGCTGCCAAAAGGAGCGAAGGACTTGCTAAAAAACTTCTTCAAGTCGAAGATGATGATAAGGAAACTCGGATTAGGCTATAAAAAGATATATTGTTGTCGAAACGGATACATGTTCTACTACAAGAAGAACAATGATAAAGACAAATGTATTTTCTGTCACAAGGACCGGTACAAGCCTATTTGAGGCAAAAGAAAATCAACTGCACGAGTAAGGTTGCATCCCTCCAAATACATGCAGTTTTTGTCGATCACAAAGAGGATACAGAGGATGTATATGTCCTCGAATACTACATAACATATAACATGGCATAGCAAAGAATTAAAGATGGATGAAAGAGAATTATCTCATCCATCCGATGGAGAGGCATGGAAGCATTTTGATCGATGTCATCCTGGATTTGCTGTAGATCTAGGAATGTTCGGTTGGTTTATGTTCTGATGGATTCACTCCTTTCGTATAGTCGAGGTCTCAGTACTCTTGTTTGTCGGTAATTTTGACCCCTTACAATCTACCACCGTGGATGTGCATGAAGACTCCTTACATGTTCTTGACACTTATCATACCTGGTCCAAAAAATCTAAAGAAGAACATCGATATCTACTTGTAGCCGTTGATGGACAAGCTGAAACAATTGTGGCAGTTCGACGTTCAGATGTATGATATATCGATGGAGCAGAACTTTCAGATGAGAGTGATGCTTATGTGGACCATCAATGATTTTCTGGCACACGGGATGTTATCAGGGTGGAGTACTCATGATATTATGTCTTGTTCGATATGTATGGAAAAGAGTAAGGCATTCCGCCTTCAGAATGAAGGAAAAGATTATTTTTTTGATTGTCACCGTCAATTACTTCCTACGTCGCATCTGTACAGAAGGAACAGAGGCACCTTTAGAGCTGGTAAACAAGAACTATCTCCTCCCCTATTGAGATTGACATGAGATATCGTTTGGGTATAGGTAGAGAATTTGTCGACTGTAATGGAAGATCCGAGATCGGACCTTCTACAGAAGTTGTACTGGTGGCCGACGCACAGAGATCAGATGATATATAAGTTTTACAAGTCCATCGCCAGCAAGAGGTTGAGGGATATGGTCAACAACTAGAAGGCGTTGGCTACATTAAATGGCGCTCTTTGTAAGGAGTGGTTAAATAAGAAATTTTGGGAGGAGATAAAGAAGAAGATGGACACTCTGGCCTATAAGCCCAAGTGCGAGAAGGCAAAGACTGCTCGTGCTAAGGGTGGTCACCACACGGGTGAATCCATCCCAATTTCAGAGCATTATCGACGGTTGGTGAGTATTCTTGTTTGTAATTCCTTCAATTGTATAATTTTAATGTTTAGTTATTAATTGATGTTTAATTATTATAGTGCGAGGAGGTTGCCAGGGCAGGCGGAGACCCGAACACCATCGACTTTTCTAGAGTTTTCGAGTGTACCCATAAGCGAAAGAAGGATGAAAAGTTTGTAGATGATCGGACGACCAAAGCCTATGTAAGTTTTCTGAGTCCTATCTAATTACATTTCGTCTTTGTACTTAACTATCTTTATTTTACCTAAATAGTTAGTCCTAACTCTAAATATCATAACCATAACCCTAATTAGAAATATAAATCAAAGACAAATATAGGAGACATATGAGATCCTAACCATAATAATACTTAATAGTAACTAAAATATAAAAATCAACTCTAAATCGATTCACCTATATAAATATAGGAGACATATGAGACTTTAGAGAGTCGAGTCGAGTCGAGTGATGAGGGGGGAGCTGGGACTAGCCAGCCACCAATGCCGGCTGCGAGGAACGACTTATGGATACAAGTTGTCGGTAGAGCGAAAGGCGACAGCATGTACGGTACCGGATCGTTGGCATACCAGCCATCCGTTTACTCCAGAGCTCCTCTTCTATCGCCACCTCCACCTCCACCTCCACCTCCACCTCCACCTCTACCTGTAGATACACAGACCGGCGTTACTATCGGAACGTACAGGGTCAGATGACCCAGGTGACCAAAATTCTAGGCATAGTTGGTCTGATTCGTGCTACCACTGTACCAGCTCCTACTTCGACCTCAGCGCCTCTGGCAGTGGCTCCAGCTTTGACCTCAGCAGTTCCTCATTTGACCACAATGCCTACTGCATCGGTTCCTACTACACCGGCTCCTACTTCAACCATGCCGCCTCCTGTCATGCCGGCGACTCTTCCAGGCGTTGTTCCTGACCAAGACGTACAACGGATTATCAGTTTGGTGCTAGCACAGTTATATGCGTACAGACAGTCGTCTCTGCCTCTGCCACCTCCTCTACCTCCTCCACCATCAGTTTGATGTTGATGAGATTTTGTATTATTTTTGGTTGTACTTGATGAGTTTGATTGGATTTTATTGAGTTTATGTATCATTCGATGTGTACGAGATTTGTGTATATGTACTATATTAGTGCTGGATCTGGATGAGTTTGTATGGACTGTATTGTGTCAATAAATTATTTGCATCTACTTTATCCAATGTTACATATTTGTGTTCTAGTTTATTGAGTAAATAGTCTTTTTGATTAACTATTATATACTTGTGTTTCATGATATTGAATATACATATATTGACAGGTATGAGCATAACAGGAACTAACATTTCTGGACAAAATTTGTAGGCTAGCGACGACCAGCGATGGAATACCGACATATTTCTGTAAAAATTTGTAGCCTAGCGACGGACTGCCAACACCTAGCGACGAAAAATCTGATCCTCAGCGACAACTTTCGACGGAAGTTTTCGTCTCTAATGTGTTGTAATACCCTAAAAGTGTATCAGACGAGCTAGCGACGAAAATATCCATCGCTGAGCTTCTAGAAATTTTAAGTTTTTGGGTCACAAAACTCTGTTGCTAATACGTCGCTAAGCTGTCGCAAAATAGTCGACCGAAAAAATATGTTGCTATTCCGTCGCTAAAAATAGTCACTGTATCCATCGGTGAGTAGTCGCAACAGTGACGTCTTACCGACGAAATTTTCTTAGCGACATTTATTCTAACGGCGTAAGCATTCCATCGGTAATCCGTCGGCAAATTATAATATCGACAAAATAACACTATTTAGCGACGGATTATTCCTTCGCTAAATATCAATATTTTTGTAGTACGTAGGCTGGGTGTGGCCCACATGCTCGTGTCCGAATATCCGGGTGATGGTCGTGACACATTTTTAGGGTAGCCCATGCAGGTCAGTCTTTGCAACTAATGCAAAATCGTGGTAGTACTTAAGCTTAGCCGTACTACTGCGAGCCTACGATAGGATTTCTGGGTTTAGGAATGAAGAGTAATCAATCACATATTAGGAACTTTTGGTAGATTCCATGGATGACATCTGAGAATCTTACTTCGAACTCTGTATAAATTTATTTCCTTTTGCTTTTGCTCACCTTCATTTTTGAATACCAGTCCGTTGCCGAACCCTATTCTTGTATTAAGATGAGTTTTATGAACTCCAGAAAAACAAAAGAGTAGAAGTTGAACTTATAACAATTTGGGTTGAGCAGAGAAGATGATTACCCAAATCTTATATATGAAGGTTGAGGATTATTTTAGGTTATACTTAAGAAACTTGAATTTTGACCAAGATAGTATATTAGGGCTTGAGAGTTTGCTAAAATAGGTTTGAGAAATAAACGGAAAATAACAAATGAATTCAGAGAAACAAGGATTGTATAATCAGGCCGAAAATGATACATAAATGTGGATCATAATTTTTGAAGATCGAGAGGATAGTACCGTATGGACTTATAACAAGGCCAATACTAAAAAGGAGTTGTATATAATTTTATAATATTACGGGTCAATGAGGAAGATGTTGAATTATCTTTTTTTGCTTGAGTAGCCAAGAAAAAGGCATGAGATACGATTATTCTTCAAGGAATGGAATCCCAAAATTATAAAGTATTACTGAGACAAAAATAGTAGAAGAAAGAGAGTAATAAATTTATCGGAGTGATGACTAAGAAGTGGATTAGGGATACCTAGGGGTTACAACTTATTTGGAGGATTTGATAAGGCGAGAGGATTATACAAAATTTGAATCTATTACTGACGCATGAAATTTTAAGAATGGTTACAAATATAGGATTCTTGATTTCTACGTGATTGCCAACAAATTAATTTTAAATGATTATGAACAATAATCGAGGTTGCCTAGATAGGATAAAGGACAATTTTGGAACTAAATTCCTATGATCTCATTATTAGGAAATTTTAATGGAATTAACATTAGTGGATGATAAGAGTGATGGAATTTTTTTTGATATTAGAAGACTATGACAAATTTAGATGTGAAAGCCTAGAAGAATTTATACGGATATCAATTAGATAAAGGACTTTAGGGATGAAAATTAGGCAAAAATTCATCAGTAGTTGCTAACAAGTAACTTGAAGTCACGAATAGGGTTTGGTGAGGGAGAGTTTGATTTTTGAACCAAAGTGAACACCTTGGAGGTTAAAAACTTGCTTTTGTTGATCATGGACAAGTGCAAGAAAAGGAAGGACAACTACTACGTTATGACCAGATGAGCAAGGGCAAATTCCTATCCTCATTTTTTTCATCTTGTTATTTCTGTCCTACTTATATCCATCAAACTACCATACACCTAAACTTGTTAGCTACACTTTGAAATTTCTTAAATTCTCGTATCCCTTTACCCGGGAAAGGACGAGGAAGTATCGTGATCATCTATCCCAGAAAGGACAAAATTTGTTATAATGTAGTGATCCTGGTAGGAATACAGAATGTTAGACATTGAGATAGAATTAGTGGGAGAAGGATATGACTGAGATTGAAAAAAAGTCAAGAGACCGATAGTATCAATTTGGAAATGATTCCACTTAGAAAATTATTTTGAGTATGGACTACTTCATGTAAGAAAGAATGTAGGAGGATTTCAAGAAAAAAATAACGGGGATTATACATTAAATTATGGGAACTATAATATTCTAGAGTTATATCCTTAGAACTTATGAGAATATAGGACGAATTGATCTTGAGAAAATTTGGATGTTATTCTTTTTACTAACTCTTGAGATATTTCATTATCGAATTAAGGTTAGGATACTGAATTTAGGAATCCAAAATACATGGAAAAGAGACTATAACTACAGGGGGTAATGATACGAAGTTGAATAATGGATGGGTAGGAGAGTGACTAAGAACCGGTAAGACACAAAAAATTTGAATTACAGAGAATTAAGAAACTTTTGTAGGACTTCTAAATTTTGAGAAGGATAACATTTGAAGGTATAAGATTGAAGGATATGTGATGGTTGATTTTAAATAATAGGAATTTTTTTTATATGGTAGTGGAATTATATTTAAGTAATATGGTGAGTATAAATTTAAATAATGTTCAAGAATTTTATAAACCCAGATTCAGAAATTTTGGATCCAAAATTAAAGACAAGATGGGGTAATTTGCACTTCCAAGATATAAGTTGATAAGGGATTACGAAATCGAGGGAAGTAAAAAGAATTAAGGAGTTATAGTAGGAGTATGTTTCATAAGTAGTGCCTTTGGTATAAAGGTCGAATGCCTTATAGTAGTTATAGAAGAGTTGATCTTCATGAATTAAGATCATGGTTGTTGGTAGTCATTTGGACTTGTAAGATAAAAGCATAATTAGAAAATGACATTCGGATAATCTTGGTAGTAGTCAAAGTAGAGTGAGATGATTACCTTGACTTCCTTATGAAAATCCTATCTTTTTTTCCTATCCTAGTATAAGAGATTTGATTTCCCTATCCTTGAATTATTTATTAAAATTTTAATATCACTTAATTTTGATCCACATTGATAGTGACCAATCGATTTTGATTATCCTTATCGCGCCAAGTTCTTGATTAATGACTATACTCAAATGATTTTAAATCAAATTATGACTTGGATTTCAATCCTATTATTACCCGTGACTAGACTTTGATTATATTCTTTATCGTGTCTAAATCCTGTTTTAATCAAGATTAGATTGACCCTATCTTTGATCGTGTCAAAATTTCAGTCTGTTTATGTTTAGATTTCAATGCCATTATAGCTTGTGTCTAAAACATCGATTAAATTCTTAATAACCTCTAAGTTATGTTCTAATTATGATTAGATTTAATACTATTCACTACAAGAATAAGGACTTTTCTTGACGGTGATTTCCCGTCAAGAAATGGATATCTTGACGGTTGCAGATCCGTCAACTAGACCGGAGTCAAGAAAAGACCCTCCTTTTCTTGACGGTCGCTGACAGGACTTTTCTTGACGGTATTTGGCCGTCATATTAAGTAGTTTTCTTGACTGTTTTTAGCCGTCAAGATAGCAGTTTTTAGAAACCATCAACATAGGCAAAAACTTTTCTTGACTCCGGCCTAGATGACGGCCTTTAGCCATCATTTGTTTTGACGGACAAAACCCGTCATGAAAAGCAGTAATTCACGGATATTATACAACATGATATGAATTAAAGTTGACGTTTGACAACCGTCAAGAGAAGCTATCCAAAGTACCGTCAAGAGAAGCATGCCAAAATTCCGTCAAGAATTATATAATATCAATCAACCACACATAATATCAATCCAGAAGCTACACACATCAAATTACTATAAAATCAAAATTTTATATTAACAAACTGTATTGTTCATACAACAAAAACTTCCAACGCACATCCCAGCACATGTATTCTTCACTTGTCCAACTACAACATAATCCAACCATAAAGTACACATCCCATATTTGTTGTTTCCGTACCACTTAAACATCCAAACCACAAACATCCATCACTTGTCACCACAAAATAAAACACACCAACACTACAAAAATAAAACAAAAAAAAGTAGCAAACCATATCGGAGCACATCCCTAGCCATATCCACAGCATTCTACTATTCACAACAAGCATGCACCTTTATTTTTTAGCAAGTTCCTGAGAGAACAAGAACACAAAGTATTAACTCAGTATTACAGAATCTGAAGGCTGGCTATATTGAAAAAGTGTAAAAGTTAGAAAGAAATAGCTCACAAAAACTTCTAAGATGCACTAAGATATCCTTATTTGACTTATGGTTTCCATTCAGCAAGAACTTTGATTGCCCAAACAAGAAATTTTTTGAAGCATTAGAATATTTAGTTTGACTTAATGAAAAAAAAATAATTTCTTCCTTACAGACTAGCAACAATACTTGCATAATCCTGTAGTTGTTGAGTTTGTGTGGTATCTGGGACCCTTATATCACCTACTTAACCCCAAAGGGCATGAAGTCATTTATTTGGAAAACAATCCCTTTGAGCATTCATATTGGAGGCCAGTGACTAAAACTCAGATAAGTTATTTAACAAGTACGAGTGCTCACCTTACTTGCCTCCATGAGGATTGATACTCAACCCAAAAGACCCCCAAATCCCTGATACCACTATACCTATCACATATTCAACCCAAAAGACCAAAACTGATACATAAACCCAAGACCTAAAGCCTCTGAACTAGTTTAGGATATCAGATATCTCTTAACATTCAAATTAGAAATCATCCTAACTAACATATCAATATATATACCTTCATATGAAATTAACTATACAACTAATCTATTGATACCTCAAGCTAACACTCTAACATCTAAAGCTAACCCCAAACTCTGGTACAAACTAACATCTAATAAATCTGATACTAACCTCACATCTATGATACACAACTGTTTCTTTGATACGTAGAATAGAACCCCAAAGCCAAACTCTGAAACTCAAACCCCTCTTTAGATATCCTAAGCCCAAAACCAATGGCCAACTACCCTGCATTGCTCCTACTGCTACTGCAAGCTACTGCTGCTGTATTTGCTATTACAAATGCTCAAAGAGCCTGCTGCATGCTACTGCTCTGCTAATGCAAAAATAGGCAATGGCCAAGGCAAGCTAATGCTTGCAGCAACACCAAGGCAAATAATTGCCTTGGCAAGTTACTGCTGCTTGGGCTACTGTCGCTGCTTGCATTGCAATGCAATGCAAGCCCAAACAAGCCTGCAAGCTGCCACTCAAAGCCAAGGCAATGGCCGATATAATCCATCATCAAAAACTAACCACTATCATGCATTATATAATTTTTCGTGAGCAATTTGAGACTAGAATTTGTTCACTGTGTTGACTTGTAGGCCTTGTTGTCATTTCATTTTGTTATCAGTTATAATCCAACAAGAAAGAAATTATTATAGTCCAAAGAGATCTGTATAAATCATTGAATTCTTCTCCTAATGATTTTGCTGATAAAATCCATAATGGAACTTCCAATTAAGGGCAAAAGAGGAAAATTTCATCCAATTTTGTTTTACAATACACTATAGATAATCTATAACAGAATGCTAAGTACTCAATTCCAATTCATAAACATGGATTCTTTTGGTCTATTAGCTTGACAGAGATGGAGTAACACTGTGATCGTATTATGAACATAAGAAAAAAAAGACCAAAACTTAAAGAAAATGGAAAAAACATGTAAACTGTTTTGAAGCTTGAACTTGAAGAGTTAGCGACTTACAATTGACACTAAAGTTAAAGGCTCAAAGGAATGCTAATATGGCCATTCGCCACCAAATATAAATTTGACACTAAAGTAATCATAAAGGAAAGTTAACCAAATATAAAGTGATTCCAAATCTTGTCATGTACTTACATTTGACAGAAGAATAATACCTGTGTCAATCCACAGTTGAACATTCTCTTTACAAAGGAGGTATATGGCCAGTCTTGTGCATACTAGTGTCAAACAGGGACTGCCAGGTTAGCCAATGTGCGTTCCTGAAAATTAATCGAGCTATTAAGATGCAAGTGGCATTAAGATGCATATTCATATAAACTTGTAACAAAATATTAGAACAAGATAAAGATCCCAACTATCCTGAAATAGAACAACTAATGAAATAATCTTTGAACAAATTAATACAAAAACTAAACAACTTAAACATAAAATATTCCATCATTAATCGAGCTATTTCTTAGATGAACCAAGAATGTTCATGAGAAGCAAAATGATATTATCTCATTTTGCAGAATCACTGATATCATGAAAATAACTTATGAATTTAAACATTGAACCTATGTATACTCTGTCGATTTTCACATCTTTGCATTCTCTTGCTAATGCTCGATTGTTAGGAGAGTGTGGATAAAATAGTATGAAAAGAATTGGAGGGGTTAGTATAACCACAAGGAAAACACACATTTTGGATCTTGATTGCAATTTTATTAGTCAAAAAAGAAAAGTTACTGAAAAGAAGATAACTGTACAACAACCGTTGGGTCCAATTTGGAGACGTCAAATTTTTAATCTTTAATAAATCTAAAACACAAGATACACATGCTAAGCAATCAAGAAATATATATGAGTTACATAAAAGGTAGCAACAAAGCAGATTCTAGAAGCACTTCCCAAAGAGCTGATACAATAGGCCAATAACTATCATAATGAGTCTTTCATGGAAGTAAAACAACAGGAGTGTAAGATAACTCAGGTGAAAGAGGTCAAAAGAACAAAAGAAAAAAGGGGGGATACAACATTTGTACTTTAGCTATCAATAAGAATTTCAAGCTATCTCATGCCAAAACTAGCCCCACAAAATACAAAAGGGCCAAATTTCAGAAGACTAATTAGCCTCATATTATTTGTCAATGTACGGTAGTCCCCTATACAAGGAAAATGAATTTAACTTCACTAAGTACATCAGTGATTCAGCATCCTTAGGGGGGGGGGGGGGGAATACAACATTTGTACTTTAGCTATCAATAAGAATTTCAAGCTATCTTATGCCAAAACTAGCCCCACAAAATGCAGAAGGGCCAAATTTCAGAAGACTAATTAGCCTCATATTATTTGTCAATGTACGGTAGTCCCCTATACAAGGAAAAGGAATTTAACTTTACTAACTACATCAGCGATTCAGCATCCTGTAGTTAGTTATCTTGTCCATCTATATTAGCACAACAATCAAATGATTTTCTTTTGAAGATGAATCGTGTCGTTACCACCATCTCATCATCTCTTGCTTAGTTCTTAAATTTCAATAATTCATAAGAATTTCAAGCTATATCTCATGCCAAAACTAGCCCTACAAAATGCACAAGGGGCAAGTTTCAGAAGAGTATTCCTAATTTAGGAACTCTCGAACTTCAAAGAAGTGGGAGGTTTGGGGGAATGAATATTTGTGATCACCTATCAAAGTGAGCAGTATTGCCTTCTAGATTACTTTAAACTAAGTGAACATTTTTGCCTTTCCGACGTCCCTAAATGCCATTTTTCCCTTAAATTAAGTGGCCTTCCTTATTTTCTTCACAACAAGATTGAATCCAGTATTACTTATAATAAGCCTAATTTGTCCTTGACACAATTTTACCTATAACAAGAACAGTATGCAACAGTCTAATTTATGTTCAAGATCCCCTGTTACCGGCTCCAAGGTCAAAAACATAATCACATTCTATGATCCTAGCCGACCAAAATTTGGAATGAACCTCCTGTAGAAGGCCAAAGGCCCCTGAAAATAGCAAATGTTATAATTCTTATAAATGGCTGCATAAGCAAAATATTCCATGATTACCATATAGCATACCTTACATACACACATGATGCATTGTTATAGTTCGTTAACCATACTTTTTCCCCGAATATATGATTAACTCAAGTAAATGAACACAAAAAGAACCATATTTATGTACCCATCTGGTTGATTCAAAATTGCGATACAAGTGGAAGAATTTATATAATAATTATAAAAGTCAATAAATAGTTATAACAATTATACATGTCAAATGAATACTAAAAAGTGGCATTCAACATGAGCAAGGATATCAACGATGGCAGTATATGGCAGTATATTCAATATGTCAACACATCTCGCACCTTCAGTCCACATCTATTTGCAAATGTATGTAAAGATTACTAACTGGTTCTGTAGTAAAAGCACAAAATGTAATATTCTAAACTGGTTCTGTAAAGATTACTAATTGGTTCTGTAGTAAAAGCGCCAAATGCAATATTCTGAACATAAGAAAAGTAGAGCTCAAAGACATTTGGACCATTTAATTTACTCAGCAGAGAAATATATAATTTGTTGATTAATACATTCATAAATGAAAAAGAACATTGGACACAATAAGAAAGGAACACCAATAATGTTTTTCGTGTAAGGTGAGGATTATAAGTGTTATTCACTGTTCCCAATTTCCTTAGTGTGTCTGGTGAAATACCGGCCACAATTTGCACAATAAATTTTTCCAATATACTGGCCCCAATTTACACAATTTGCACAATAGATTTTCTAATATGCAAAGATCGAAAACCTCAGCTAACTTTTGGCAAGTTCAGAGCTTTAGGTTATGTGCATGCCATCTGAAGCTTAGTGTTGGTCGAAACCGTCCAATATAGGAAAATACCAGTTCTGTAACAACAACAGAGTCTTTATCGAAAACTTTTGAGGGGCATATCCTTTGTGATACTAGGAAATTTTAAATACCATATCCAATATTACCGATTCTTCAGCCGAAATTTAGAAGATTTTTGTTTTACTCGGAGACCGAAGCGAAAATATAGGCAAAAATATTGGACAAGTTATTAAACTAAGCAGAATTCTGAACAGGGTCTGTAGTAAAAAATATAAAGATTACTAACAGGTTATGTAGCTATTGAGAAAATGCAATATTCTGAACATGTTAATACCATGCAAGTTGGTGACTTTACCACTACGATTTTCATGTGCCCTCAGATCTTAAGCATGAGGCATGATCGACCCGATGATCCGCCACCATCGCCCTCACCTTGCCCTTCCGGAGCTCATAGATAGCGCCCAGCCCCGTAAGGCTCAGCATCTCCTGGACGATGATCCGCCGGAGCATCCGCGAGGGGGGGGGGGAGGGGGGCGTTCAGGCTCCACAACACGTTGTTGCTGCCGTAGGTGATGATGCGCGCCAGCCCCAGCAGCTCGTGGTTGGCCAGGGCATGCGAAGGAGGGGGAGGCGATAACCACGCCGAACATGCTGTAAGAAATCAATGTTGTAACGATCTCACCGGTGCTCCACCGAGAGACACCCCAGTATCACCCGTCGGAGCTCGATGCCGATGCGCCATCGCTCACGGGAGCTTTGATTTGAAGATCCCCTTCCCTCCGGATCTAGGATTAGGTTTAGGGATGACATAGGATGGATTTGGGGATTAGGGTTTTGAGATGGAGAAGTGAGATGAGAGGAGTGGGGGGGTGGCTCTGTGGGAGGCTCTTTAGAGGAGAGAAGTGGGGGCTCTCTCTTACGAAGGACATGGTTAGGGGAAGAGGAGGAAATGAAGAGGATAATCGGGAAAAATTTTGCTGGCTTCATCGATTAAAAAGAACCACAACCATTAACAAATATGAAAGATTTAAAAAAATTACTAAAATGGCAGCTCAAAAAATCCTGCCAAGTTTTTCGCACATACATTTGTTGACGGTTATCACCAAAACGCCAATAAATAAATTGATGTTTCTTGACGGATCATCTAAAACCGTCAACTATTATACTATAAAATTGCTAAACTAACATAAAATGTGGCCTCTCTTGACGTAAGCCTAAAACCGTCAAGATAACCACTATTGTTGACGGTTTTCGACGACTATCAACTTATAAACCGTCAAGAATCGTCATTTTTCTTGTAGTGATTCTTGATTATGACTGAATTGTTTATGTTTAGTCGTGCCTAAATGATTTAGCATGACTAGGCGACTTTGATTCCAATGATCGTGACTATACGTATTGATTTTATCCCTGAATCATGCCTAAAAGTTTGATCTTCGATCACGACTATATGATTTGATTATGAACTTAGTCGTGTCAGAATTTGGATTTTGATTATGTCTGAATGATTTCTCCGTCGTGCCTAAATTTTGATTCTATTGTTGCTCGTGCTTGGGTTTTATTCTTAAACATGTCTAGATTTTAATTTTTTGTAGCTTTATCCTAGATCGTGCCTAAGTGATTTTAATCATTCCAATTTCTTGAGCATGTGTGAGCTTTGATTTCTATTCGTGACTAAGTAATTTTGATCCTTAGAATTTGATCGTGCTAAAATGTTTGATTATTCCTAATCATGCCTAATCGCATTATTTCTGTATTTGATCATGCCTATATAGCCTTGAATCTAACCTTGTCGAGCCTAGATTCTATTGGTCATTCTATACTTAGATTTTGATTCTATCTTGATTATAACCAGATGATATCGATTGTATTAGTCGCATCTGGAGTCGTGCCTAATAACTTGAATTTTCATTCTAAATTGCGCCTAACTAATTTGATCATACTTCAATTTTATCTTTGATCGTGCTAGTATGAATAGTTGTGCGTAGATAACATTGATTTGATTATTCTTGACCATGCCAAAATATATCGTTCTTCGTGATCGTGCCTAAGATATTTTGACAATGCTTCCCATCATACGTGAATCTTTTGTTGACTACGTCAATCTAAATTTCGAGAACGAAATTTTTTTAAGGAGGGTAGATTTGAAACCACCTTTAACCGAATTATGATATTCTTCTGAATTTTTAAATTTTCTATTTTTCTAAATTTTCCAAAATCTTTAAAAATCACGAATTTTGATTTCTGTAGCTAGCTATATGAAATATATTTTTCAATCGTGATATGATATAGGTATTAAGTTCATGTTTGTTAGGGCATTGGTTTTGTGAAGCTATGCCATATGAGATTTTATCCTAAATAAATTTCCTGCTCATTTTTCTTGAAATTTTTATAAGTTATGCATATTTACTTTTATATAAAGAAAAGTTTGTCAAAATATTATTTGTAAATAAATATACTGTGTTATTGAATAATCTGATAGTTTATAATAATTTATAAGTTATTCTATTTTCATTTCGTCTTGGGCTAAGACCATTTCAGCCTTAGTTTTAGTCTACCAAGTTCGGACTTGGATCGTGGGCTAGTCCATTTTATTTTAGCCTACCAAGCCTTAGGCTTTGGATCGTGAGCTTTTTCCAAGCTTGGGTTTTATCTGACCTTAATATCTAATTAGTTAGTAATTAGTGTTATTTGTTAGAGGTTATTTTTAGCTTCCACTATTTATCCCTATACCTATTACAAATTACAAATCTGCCACAGTACTCCTCTGTAATATTGGGGACTATCCAATATTTTACACAATAAATTTCCTAGAAACACTCTTAGCCGCCACTTTTCGTAGTGCTCGCGACCTCCCCTACCTCGGCCTCTACGGCCATCGGCACAACCCCGATCCCTGATCTCCCCTGCCATTCCGACCACTACTGATACCACCTAGCCACATCTGCCATCACCGTCGTGTCCACGTTTCACTACCACCACAGACACTAGTACCACCACCTCCTGTCAGCTGCCACCCCCGGCCAACACCCTGTCTGAATGCCACACCACCACTCCTATCCTCCCGGCCATCTATCTTACCCACCACCATCATCATCTCAACAGCACAGTGCAACCACCGCGGCCAACTTTGGCCGCCCCATTCTCCGCCTCCGTCGACTTCGCCCTCCGATTATCACAGCACTACCCCCACCATTGTCATTGACCACCATCAACAAAAAAAATAAAGACGACACTCACTTAGCCGTGTTCGACCACCTCATCCAAGCCTCCGTCGGCGTCATCTGCCAGATCTACCACTTTTTGTCGCGCCTCCTTGCGCTCGACCCACTGACCGAGTCAAACCCGTCACCAACACCAGATCTCGTCTCCGTTGCGCAGATCGGTGCTAGGGCCGTGCCTCCGCAATTGCCGTCGTGCTCGCAAGAGCATCAGGAGCTGCACATGACGTGCTCCGACGATCCAATTGTGGGAGCCAGCAGACCCTGGCGCCTCCCTCAACCTTCACGTTCTTGTCCGGGCGCCATGGTGGAGCCAGCCCATAGCTAAAATAAAAGCCCTCTCTCGCTTCCTCTCATACTCCTTCCTCTTCCACTTTTTCTTATCCTTTTCTGTGTTCTCTCTCCAGAAAAATATTAAGGGGTGGGGGGGGGGGGGGGGGGGGGGGGGGGGGGGGGGGGGTGGGGGGGGATAGGCAACCTGGACCGGGTGCATATTGGGCCAGACTGAGCCCACAGGTTTTTTAAATAAGGGAGCGGATATTATTTTGGGCAGAGTTTAGTCGGTTTTGGTTTGGTTTGAGCCAAAATTATTTTTTGTGTAATTTGGGTTTGATTTTATGCCTATATATATATATATATATATATATATATATATATATATATATATATATATATAAAATTTGGGTTTAAGTTTATAACAAATAGATACTTGGGCTAGGCTATGGGCCTTACAATGGATTTATAAATTAAGTTAGGACTGTATATACATAAGTGATTTTTACCCATACAATATATATATACCCATACAATATATATATATATATATATATATATATATATTGATAACCAATATTCTAAAAGAGTTTTATATAAGATTTAGAGGATATTATATGATCTATATTTCGTATTCAAATGGTCATTATATGCTAATGGGCTTAACCTAAACTATTAGATTCCAAATGATAAGGATACTTCTAAATGGAATTTCATATATTAAATATGATTATTTTATGGGCTTTATGATATCAATATTTTAGAATGGATTATTAATAATAACCTAAATTAGGCCTCGAGCCCTATATTATGGGAATAAATCCAAATTGGGCTTGGGCCCCAAATAATTATTTGTTTTAGGCTTGGGCCTTAAATAAATTATTTTGATTTAGTTTTGGCTTATGATTATTAGTTTATATATATATATATATATATATATATATATATATATATATATATATATATATATATATATATATATATATATATTCTCATTCTCATTCTTGATTTAAATATCTTTAGACATAAATCATAAACGATTCCTAATATAGTCATTTTCTATTTCTTGATCATGGACTTCTATTCGACCTCGATAATCGTGTCGAACTCTGATTCCAAGCTTCTAATGATCAAACTGGGCTATTTAGACTATTCTGGACTCAATGGAACTACATAATTCATCGTTTGGGACCATCTTATGGAGCATAGCATATGTACCTATTTCGTGTCGATATGTTCGTATCGTGCACGTCGACTCCAACTAATTGAGGTGAGTACATTCTCTGAAAGTTTTTGTTTTGATAATCTCTATGATATCAGTTTGTAGTGTTATGCTTGATTCCGACACACGAGTACACGGATTACTATATCTTGGATCTCGTCATGAGATGTTATTCCTAGTTTATCCTAGTGTACTGGTGCATGCCTTGTTATTTTTCTTGTACTTGTATGGACATCGATTCCTGAGGAGATTATCTACCCTCTCAAGGAATCTTGTGTCATAACATACTATGGTTGGATCCACTATACTAGTCTGGAGATAAGGAGGTATTAGGAGATTATGTGATCATACCCAAAAATACTTGTGTATAGCTCACCCTCACCTAATGCACAGTGTAGCCTGATCTTATATTACTTGTGCATAACTTTCCATGTATGGCCAGCCTGATCCATTAATATAGTTGAGCATAGTCGGTCATATGGAATAGCATGATCATGTCCTAAGACGATCACATAGTAAACTAATGCCTCAAGGCACTGTTTAGTATTACATGCTCCATGCTAGATATTACCTGTTGGTACACCGTACTCGTGATTACTTACAGTATATCGTTACCATGATATGCATACATGTTTCCCTATTTTTTTTTTACTGTTCAGTATTACTTATCCATCATGTATTTTCAATACTTACTATTATTTATAAATTTTGTCAATTTAATGGAACTGTTGTTAGTTTATGTACTTCGCACCAATCCTGACTTGATAACTATATTTTTAGGAGTTGTTATGCCCCACATTCTTGGACCATATGATGATGCTAACTGAGGCAGATCTCGATGTTCCATTGACCGTGAGTTGACCTCTGGGAGCTCTAGGCCAATATTCTCTATTTAGATTTATGTTCTATTTATCGGATTTATCTCCGGTACATTCCTGATATGTATAATCATTTATAGTTTCTGGATGATTTAATGTTATTTGTATCTTTCTTAATCATATCTTCATTAGCTGTATGTAATTTAAGTACATGTTGATATAGTGGATCATGTAAATGTTGAGATATTTTATTGGATACTAGACATCGTTCTACTGTCGATACTGTGACGTAGGTGGTCATGGCCCACGTACTCGTCTCCGAATATTCAGGTGCGGTTTGGCTTGAGGAGCCTATAGGGCTGGTGGGGAGGATGCTGCGGCTAATTCGGTCTCCTGTTTTGGCAGTAGCATGTAGTGCGTCGTCCTAACATCATGCTATGTTCTTCGTCCATGAAGTACGGTTAAAAAAATAATGTCGATATTAATTGATCGGGACAGGTCAGATCAAGATCATTTCCTTGTTATGGATTGGTTTCCTCAGAATTAGGTCCCATATTCAGCATGTTGCGTCTCAGGGAAGGACTCTGCGACTGAGTCACAAGAAACTTCTCTGTTGCTTTTTTTCGATGCTACACTTGCCCCATTTCATAGTGGTTTTATGAATGTTTTTCGAGAATATTTTTGATGGATTTCATTGCTTGCGTTATTTGAAGTTCGTACTTTGTAATCAAATAAGAGAAAGGAAAAAGTATTGATTATTTTCTTATATGATTGAAGGTGATCGCATAGATGATGCATAGTATAGAAGACTTCTTCTCTTCTTGACCCTCTTGTTCTCCAATCAGGCAACAATACCGATAACATTTATGCTAGACATAGAGGCGTAGACACAATGTTGCACTCTTGTTTCCATAGAACTTTTATGTGTTTACTTACGTATACCTGCTATAGATATACTATATTATCAAAAACTGCTACATGCTTACTTATGTATACCTGCTATAGATTTGTGTTATGCAAAGATTAAATCATTGAATAAATTTTGCCACGATAAGGCAGAACACGATGAAAATGATTAAGTTTCTTATGAATTGTAAACCATGCTTCAGTAACTAGTTTAGTCTCGCACGGTTATGAACAACTTATGCAAAAGGTTTCGCTTCCTCGAACGACAACTTAGGGCCACGGGAACGATTCACCTAGGAGGACACTAGCATAGGTTATTCGAGAACTTTTTGCGAGACTCGCTACCTGCGCTGAAAGGGTCATCGTCTCATCAGTGATTGTTCAACATTTAGCGGGACTCGCTACCCGTGTTGAAGGGGTTATTGTCTCATCAGCATTTGTTCATACTTTTATTGGGTACTTTTAGCTGTGATGGCTTTCCCAACTTTTGAAGATGTCACACCCAGTTCCAAAATACATAGGAACTTAAGACACGAGCATGCTAGCTAATACGATCTAAGATAAGTTCCAATTTTATGGACCCTAGATGTACTACACGGTCAAGTTCACTAAGCCTAACTAATTAACTATATCTCAATCCACAATAATGAAATGAATACCAAAACATGAACATAATATATTAAATTTGGCCACACAATAATATACATGTTAGAACAAGCTTGAGAAAGAAGTGAGCTTGCAAATAATAGTCTACATAGCAGCGTGAATCAAATAATAGATGAAGTGTGCACAAGATGGTAAAAAATAGGAATACCAATATATATATATATATATATATATATATATATATATATATATATATATATATATATATATATACATATACATATAAAAAAAATACATATATATATATATATATATATATATATATATATATATATATATATATATATATATATAAATTCGTTGCAGTCTTCTCTCCCAGCATCCCTCCCCCGTTGGCTTCTCTCGACGCCCTCCGGGCATTAGGAGCCGCCTCCGGTAGCCGCCTCCTCTCCCCGTCCTCATCCTCTCCCTCATCCTCTTATTTCTTGCTCCTCCTCCCGCCCCCTCTCCCTCTTCTCCGGTGGACCCTCTCCCATCGTATCCGGAGGCAAGATTGCTTTCAGCTTGCTTTCTTCCCTTTGCTGCGGTTTTCATGGTCGTACAGAGTAGCACGGCGTCGATCGCCCCCCTGGAGGCACAACCAGCACCGGGCAGACGGCTCCTCCTGCCCCCTGGCTCCCGCCGATGGCCCTCTTGGTCGGCAGAGATGCTACTCCTTATTGGCCTCTCCGTCACAGCTTTGCATCGGTCCTCCGCGGCTCCTATGTCTCGCTCTGGCCCCTCACTGACGGCTCTCGCATGGCTGTCGGCAGCACCGCCCTCTGCCGGAGGGACTCTTCTCCCTGCTGTGTTGGCCACTCTTGATTCGGGTTCTGTATCCCCTATATCCCCGCCCGAGTTGTCCCCTCTTGAATTTGAATTTGAATTCTCAGTCGGTTGATTCCTTCCGACTTGCGCCCCTCCCAGGGAGCGCGTGCCCCTTGGCGATCTTTGGCTCTGGCGCGCCGGCTTCAGTGGTCCCTGTTGGGCTATTTTGCACGAGCAGTCGGTCGTGCACCCTCGGCCTAGTGCCATGCTCTCTTCGGCGCCTGCACCTTCTGCCGAGGCGCCCCCCACCTCCCAGGCTATGTGCCTCGGGCCTCGTGCCACCCTCCCGCCTCCTCCTTCTGGTGGCGTAAGTAGCGCTCAGTTCCCTTCTTCATTGGCGCTCTCCCTTGCTCTTGGCGATGCCTCTTCTGGCCCCCCTGCGCGCCCAGCTTCAGTCCCAGGTGGCGCTCTCTAGCTTTCTCTTGCTGTTGGTGCCAGCGTCGCCCTGGTCCCCTTTCGCTTTGCGACTTCCAATGGTCTGGGGCGCCACCCTGTTCCCTTCCTCTATTCGGAGTTAGCTTTCCCCGTACTGCTCGACGGTAAGGAGAGTGCCCCGTCTGGTATCTCCTCACACCCACCACCGCCGTCGCCGACCTCATCTTCAGCTCCGTCCTTCGCTGACAAGCTTAGGCCTGACCGCGTTGCTATGCACTTCGTGTCGATCTTTGACATAGAGTTGCCTGATATCGAGTACTCCGACTCATCGGATACCCACGACATCATCGTGCCCGTCTTCCATGATGAAATCTCCGTTCTGTCTACTACTTTCTCGCACACCTTTGTGCTGAAGTTCTGATCCGGATGTCCGAAGATTTTGCGGGTCCAAGAAGTGATAGCCATATGGGGCATCTCCGTGGGGTACAGGGTGGCGCCCATGGACCCTAAACACATGTTTCTTCACCTTTCCTCGAAAACCGACAACAAGAATGTTTGGGTCAGAGGAACTAGCAGGATCGACAATCACTCCATGAAAATCATCAAATGGACCCTAAATTTTAACACCTCAGTAGATTCTGAGATAGTTTCTACGTTGGTCACTCTCCCAAACCTCTTCCTCATCTGTTTCGTCCCAGCTGCTATAAAGCAGAAAAGCGGATAGCCAACTCATTCGGACGTATGTTGCCATGGCGGAGGAAACTAGAAACCTTTCTAAAGGTAATTACGCAAAAAATTTGCATGGAACTGGACCTATCGAAGGATCTCCCCAACCATATACAAATCTCTCTGGGCAGTAAAATACACACCTAGTGAATTATTTACGACAACAACGTCATCTTCTGCGAAGACTACCAAATGAGAGGTCACTCCACCGAGCACTATTTTCCTGCACACCCAGCGCTGAAGAAGAAGACTACCCGAAAAATAGCCCCTATCAAACCATCCAAGACAATTCACCAATCCCCTCTCCTACCCCTTGCCAACACACACATTCGGTTCGACATGAGTACCGGAACCTCCCACAATCAAGCCCAAACCCCTCCAGAAAGGGCCTTTGTCCCCTACAAACTGCAAGTCATCAACCTTTCTAACAAATTTGACATCCTCGTCGCAGAACCCCCAGACACCTCACAGGAAACCACCCCATCAGAGGTAGAGGACCACAGTGTGTCAGAGAACTGCGGAAGACCTAGACAGGAGACAACCTCGAACTCGCCACCTCAGGAGTTTCACATGGAACCCACTGATAAGGACGATCCGATCACTTCAGATCAGGAAGCACCCTACACACCACTCACCAAGGCAATTATACAGCCGGACACGCTAGCCAACATAGGTCTAGCCTAGTGGCCAGGATGAAACAGGTCGTTGATGCCGGATTCACCAGCTCCAAGAGCTACTTCGGGGCCTTGGTCGAAATAGCCATAGAAGTGTACTCGCACCCTAATGAGGACATTGTCGTCCACAACAAGAAGGCCGAAAAAGTTGCAGCAACTACCAAAAAACCAAACAAAAGTTGCACCAGAGAGGTCCCGGCCATGATCACCCGATCAGCCGAAAAACTCACTAACCCCCTACACCAACATCATTAATGTTTAACATCCTCTCCTGGAATGTCAGAGGACTTGCGAACAAACCCACCTTGAAACGACTTGCTAGCCTCAAGAAGATTCACAGAATTGACATACTTGTTATTATTGAACCCAAAATCTCCCAAAAGAAAATCAAGTCCATCCAGTTGCAGCTAGGTTTCTCTTCCGCTATCGCCGGCTGTCACAATATTTGGATCCTCTCTACGACCGATGTGAAGATCGACATTATTCATGGCTCTATGCAGGCGCTCTCATGCTAGATCGAACACCCCATGCTCCAACGTCGGTCCCTCCTATCTGTTGTTCATGGCAGCTGCGACATCAACGAACGAAAATAGCTATGGTAGACTATGAGTGACACCCAATACAACTACAATAACCTTCCTTAGCTCTTTTGTAACGCTCCAGTCCAAAAATATGTAGAACCAGGTATACGAATACATGCCAACAGCACTTCACCAATGGGCCAAGCTACACAACAAGTCTATTAACGAAATACTTAAGCTGTAAATCATGATAACACCCAGAAATACAACACAGTCCACAGGTATATACATCTAATCACATCCACATTGTCCATAAAGAGATCAAGCATAAATAAGGAAATGTCTCAAAAATCCAGCAATAAAAGTAATAAAGTCTATGTGGATAAAACATCCCGAAACCACAGAAATAGAAACAAAGTACAAATCAACTACAAATCTGATGAAAAGAAAATAGAATAATGTAGCAAAACTAAACATGAAGGTAACATAATCACAAAAAATCCTCTGGCATTATCTCGTCCTCCTGTGCCGGTACACCTCCGGTCTCAGCTCCCGAACCATAAACCTCCGGGTAGTTTTTAGCTTCGTCCATGCCTGGGAAATAGCCAGGTCCTCAGAGGACTAGCAAGGTGCATAATATACATGCCAAGGAACAGAAATAAAAATATGAACTAAGATAATCTAATGTATCTGTCTTTGTGCTATGCAAGTGAGATACTTTTCTAGAATACCATACCCCTTCCTCTAAGGCTCACTAGCACCTCAGCAGGGTATTGTCCCTAGTACCTGTGTCGTGGCACCAAAGACAATTAATTCATGACAGTGATAATCCTTTACTCTGCTACAAAGATAATGTTCACTAAACAACGGACCACACGACAATAGGTCTGATATTGTAGTAAGTTCTCCCCAATCCTCATGTCTAGAATCTAGCAATGTCAAGTCTGTATAGTCATCTTGAAAGTAAAAGCAATACTAATAAAGAAATCTAGAATGCTAACACGAGGTCAATACCACGAATAGTCATGTAAATCTTGCATCATGAATGTGTCGGTGTCCTGTGGTCAATCGTGTCAATGGACACATCAGTATGTACGTAATGCCTAATGTCAATACTCGATGTCACTATCATGACATCGGCACCCGTCTATAAATAGACACTAAGTATCAACGTCCTATGTCATGCAATGCTAATAAAAAAGAACAACATAACAGAAAAGAATAATCTATAATGAAGGCAAGGCGCGCTTGCCTGTAACTGCTGTCTGCGGGCAGGCCTGACCAACTCCGGTGTCCTTGTCGATCCTTCCAAGCTCACCTATAATAATACATTATATCAATACATCATATATAAATTATATGAGTATCTATTATGATACTGCATCTATTATATAAGTACATATAGGTAGCAAACCCTCTCGTAAATACTTTACAATTATAATAAAATAATATATTTAAACTCTAGAATTTATTTATAAATACTTATATATTGCTATAATTAGATTTTCAATAGGGGAACCCTTTCACAAGAGGTCTTATGTCAATGCCACATATGCCTTCCTCAATTCGACACATTAATTTATCCCCGAAACAACAATTAAATAAAATTAATAACTTCTGTAAAAATTTTAAAAATTAGTTAAAATAGTACTTATAATGTTAAACTTTGCACAACATGATGTTTAATATGAATCCATGGAGTTTTGACACTTTTGGACACAAGTAAAGCAGAATTTTTCAGAGTTCGGTGACACGACAAATGTTATGAATTTTTAAAAATAGCAAACGGATGCGAAACCTATGTTTCAGATATGCATCGGAAAGGTATCGACATCTAAATTCTGAATAAAAATATAAAAAGGTTACAAACTGAACATAGATAGGCAAAAATTGGCCCACAACATAATTTATCAGTTCTGGATACTCTATCGTAGAATCAACGTCACGAACAAACCGCTTGGAACTAGAAGATCCGGTGATCAGAGGTTGGAGTAGACATACAAAAATAACTCTCAAATTTGGTTTAAGGAGAAACAGATGAGAAAAAGTGGATGAAACATCATCTACAAGTCGACTAACCTACTGTGACGTTTTAGACTTCGATTCGACGGAGTTTCGGCCCAAGTAGCGCGTCGTGCACATCTCTAATGGCCGTAAGGTTGCCCCTACAGTTGCTAGGGTGGAAGTGGTTGTTGAGAGGGACATCCAAGTGGTGGTGGTTGGCACAAAAATTGAGAAGAAATTATATTTTGTGAAGAAAGGGGGATCGGCTAGGGTTTCGGGTTTGGAGTGGTGGCCGCTAGGTTTGGGGGGATTTGTGGAGTAGTGGACAGTTATGAGAGAGGGAGATGTTTAGGGTTTGATAGTTATATATATATATATATATTTAGTGCATGGGCTTTGGTTTGATCTAATTTGGATAGGATTTGGTTCTCCAATTCATACTATTATTAATAGGTATTTTGGTTAGATGTTCGACCAAGCCAAATATATAAGGGAATGTTACATATGGCTACAATTTAATCCCTAAAATTCCCTTAAATATACGTATACTTGGTTTTGGTACTCCTAGTTAGGCTTTAACTAGTAGGGTTGACTAGGTTAGGGTCCGAGTAGCATTACTAGTCAAATTGGACCCAAAAAAATCAATTTAATGAGTCTCATGTGCCATTTGCAAATAAGTAACAAATGAGAACTCGATTGGATGGTACACCCTAGGCATGTGCATTGTAGACTCAAAAATGGATCAAAATTATATATTGGGTCATACGGTTTCGATCTATGTCAAGTATAAAAATTAAATTGGAAGTTGGCTTAAAATTACGTCAATGGCTTAAATTGGCCTAAGTTGGCCCGAAATTGTGCAAAGTCAAAAAAATTTTGAAAAGCAAAATTGGATGAGACATGATATATCAAACTCAAGGTGGACGAGTCTAGAATCCAAATATGGAACTGGATTTGAGAAAACAATATTTGTTGTGCTTCCAAAATCAAAGCTACAGTATACTACTAACATATTCATTATTGACTTTAATAAATTAAAATATCTATATAAAATAATTAAAAATAAGATCCAAAAATGAGGGGGCTTACAACCTACCCCCTTTAGAAAATTTTGTCCTCAAAATTAAAAATAACACAATTATAAAAAAAAAACTTATCATAAGAATAATTAAGCTAAGATTTACCGGCATATTCGAATAAGTGGGGATAACGTTCACGAATAGAATCTTCACGCTCTCAAGTTGATTCTTCCGGAGAATGGTGCCTCCATGCAACTTGAACCAGTCTAATCGTCTTTCCTCTAAGCGTCTTCTCACTCGTATCCAAGATACCTACCGGCTGCTCCTCGTATGATAAACTGGGTTCCACCGTGATCTCAGAGTGATCTACCACATGAATGGAATCAATCACATACCTCCTCAACTGTGAGATATGGAACACATCATGCACTCCCTCTAGTGATGGAGATAATGCAAGATGATATGCCACCTCTCCTACACGCTCAATAATATCAAATGGTCCAATATACCTTGGACTCAACTTCCCTCTACTCCCGAATCTAATGGTGCCCTGCGTCGGTGAGATCCTCAGAAATACTTGCTTTCCCTCCTTGAATTCCAGTGGTCGATGATGCGTATCGGCCAATGATTCTACCGGTCTTGAGCTGCCTGAAGATGACTCTGAATCTATTTCACTTTCTCGACTGTCTGCGTCACAAGATCGAGTCTATGTATCTGTCGCTCTCACCTCTGTCCTTTCACAAAGTCTTCAAAATCTTGCATCTGTAGATAACGCTGCCTTGATTCTATCCACAAGTGACGACTATACTTCAAGATTGGTAAGTACTCATTGATGTTCCCGCATAATGACTTATATTCCAAGCTCCTGAAGATCCTCTAATAACTGTGGCTGAGCTTTCAAGAAATATGCAGTCGGCTTCCAACTTAAAGCGGCTGCTACTACGTTCGCCTTGCCAGGATGGTACTGTAAATCTATGTCATAGTCTGTTATGAGCTCCAACCACCGCCTCTGTCTCATATTCAACTCCTTTTACGTGAAGACATACTTCAAGCTCTTATGATCCGTAAATATCTCCACACGCTTTTCGTACAAATAATAACTCCACATATTCAATGCAAAGATCACATCTGCTAACTCCAAATCATAAGTAGGGTAATTTATCTCATGTGCCCTTAGTTGCCTCGATGCGTAGGCTATGACCTTCCATGTTGCATCAAAACACATCCAAGTCCACTACTTGACGTATCACTATAAACCACGAATTCTCTCGATCAGAAGGATGCGTCAAAATAGGTGCTGAGGTCAACCTATTCTTCAATTCTTCAAAAGCCTTCTGACAATCTTCTGTCCATCGAAACTCTTGATCCTTGTGCGTCAACCACGTCATAGGCTATGCAATCCGTGAGAAATTTTCTATGAACCTGTGGTAATACCCGACAAGTCCAAGAAAACTCTTAACTTCTGCAACTGATGTTTGTGTCGACTAAGGCTCTACAGTAGCTATCTTCTCTGGATCCAATGAAAGTCCTTCTCCCAAGATAACGTGTCCAAGGAATGAGACTCTATCAAAGCAGAATTTGCACTTACTAAGCTTGGCATACTGCTTCTCCTTGCTCAATATTCCCAATACAACTCATTCGATCGTAGTATAGTATTATAACCTATTCAATGATACCTATCAGTTCACTCCTAGAAAATTCTTTTAATTGGCTCTATGCATCTGATATCCAGGCACTCGTACTCAACTCATAATCTCACTAGGATCCAACTCTAAGAAACTTACCCATTTCTAGCTACCCATCCTCATAATTACACCAATAATCTAGCTTAATTATATTCTATAATATAACTATAAGGTTTAACTATTTTAGTTATTTAATAAGTAGAAGCTAATGGGAATCTAAAACTGGGTCAAACAAACCTATATACCAATTTCAAACAACGACAGGGTCAAGCAAAGCAGGAAGGTTTGTCGAATTATTTTCAAGAACGATGTGAAGCCATACAAGATGCATAGGACATAGTCTAGGTAAGGCTCGAGAACCATATATCTCCGTGATTATATCACATAAAGTTACTGCCATGCCAGTGTACAACTGGCTGCAAATAACTTTCTTGTTCCATAATATGATGGATGGTTGTAGTGCACATCTACCATGCCAGGTAATACAGGTTCTTGAGCTTATCTTAGCCAAATCCATGAAATATTTTTGAATTAACTTTTTAAGAAAATACAGGAAAAATATCAACAAGCATAGGATATGGTTCAGATAAAATTTGAGAAACATATGTAGCCATGATGCCGTTATCTGAAGTCCTGCCTCGCCATTATTTCTTAGGCTACAAAAACTTTGATTCCGTAATACAAGGATAAATATAATTTCTCAAACTTTTCCTTGGACCAATCCATAAGGCAGTTTCCAACAAATTAGCAAAAATGAACGAGAATATTTACTCAAGAAGTCAATAGGGAAGGGTTTAGTCAAATCTCGAGTAAGGAAGAACACAAAAGCAATCATATTAAGAAATAAGATAACATAAAAGCAATCATGCTAAAGAGTCTGAGAAAAGTCTATAATTATTTTTGTGGATGTATCCTGAAGTCCTATTCCTTAATTGGTTACAGGCTCGTAGTGTGAGCACCCTGAATTTCGGGTTGATTTTTTTTAAAATTTTCTGATTGATTTAGTTTTAATAAATAATTTATTCTGTTATTTATCTTTAAGTGTACTTTCCCGTGTCATTGATATTTGGAGTGTCAGGGATGTTCAACTCTGGAAATCTTCTTCATGAGTTTTGAAGTGGACATGATTGCCTTCATGACGGTATATAGTGTCCCATCCAAACTTGTTCCCTTGTACTCTTTTTGCTTCGCACAACTTCGGATCGATTTAGACCATTTGATTATTAATTATTTTTCCTACTCTTTTCCTTTATCATTTTTAGCACGTTACCGTGACTTTTAATTTGAGAGCACAAGACCAGTTATTTTCTTGAAACCAACTCATCATGTATGATCTACTCGAGACACTCTTCACCCTTGACCTTCGTGTCCCACTCAGACATGCCATTTTGTGCTCCAATTGCTTCGCACAACTTTTCTGACACGTGACCCGATTTTATTTCACCCCACGGTGTCACAGTTATTTTCCAACTTGATTTGTGGGTACCCTGTCGACCAAAACTTGTCCGCCCCAAATATGGACAAGGCCCATATTGAGTCTACTACCCGTACGACACTTGTGTCCCATTTACTGGAATCCCCATGTGCTACTTATTTACTCATGATCATCAACACCTATTTTAATTCGATTATTTTGCCATGTCGGATTTAGACCTAATTCGGCTCCACCAAGTCCAGCCAGCTTCGTGTTACTCTCCATCACCATCACCCTCAGCCTCATTACCCTTGAAAAATATTGAGTACTCATCCTACCTATTTTGATATTTATTAGAAATTTTGCTTATTAAAATCCCCATAGGAATGGCCAATTTTTCCTACAATTAATCCTAGCCTTTGATTCTCCTAATAAAATCCTCACCATTAATTACCCAACATCCCCAACACCCACACACAGCCGGCCCTAACTCCCATGTTACTTTCTCTCCCTCTCATTTCAATTATTGCTCTTTCTCTCTCTTTCTAAATATTTTGTTCACACAACACCAACAGCACAGTAAAAAAACCACCACCACCATTGCACTCACACCCGACCTCCCCCCCTCTGGCGTGGCCGACGCCGTCGACCACCACCTGGCCGCCGGCCACCCACCAGGCCGAGCCTCCAACCCTTCCTTTTCCTCCTCCCACTTCAAAACAACCACCACCACCACTTTAACCAACACCAAGCCAACACCACCACCTCCATCACCGTTCTGCCGCCGCTCGCCACCGTCGCGCCCCGCACGGCCAGCAGCAGCGCCGCGCCCCCGTGCTACAGAGGTGCGGCTGGAACGGCCAGGCGCGCGCGCGCGTATAGCGCTGGCCGCCGTCGTCGGCTGCCGTGACTCCGGCGACCCCCTCCATGGGTGCACCCTACTCCGACGAACAGTCCCCTAGCGGCTACCGTCCTCTGGGACGCGCTGTCGAGGCAATTCGTGCATTTCGTACGAAGTCCCGTCGTGACGAGCTCGGGAACGAGGCTGAAATAGCGTTCCGTCGCAGCGACTTCGTGCACGTTTTTCCGGGAATCCGACAGTTGGATCGGCAATTTCTTCGCTTCGTCACAATCTCGGTATATCTACCTTCACTCCTGTCAATTTTCATCCGTTGATTTTATTGTTTGATACATCAAAAGCGGCCACCAAGTTGACCGTTTAAATTGTATTAAATTTGGACAGTTTTGCGAGGTCAACTTCGTCAGCTTGTACCTCCTTCACCGTAGCTCCGTTTGGCGTGCTACTAGTTTCTATGTGAAGCTGGTATAACCCTCTTGCTACTCTAGTTTTGTTTCATTGTGAGCTTGTTTGATTGGTTGAATTCGACGCCAAAGTTGGCCGTCCGAATTCGTAATTTCCAACTTGTAAAATTTCATTTTTGAATACGGGACTCCAGATTTCATTTTTGACACCATCAGTAGACTCGTGGCGTCGTTCTGGCATGTTTTCATATAAAATTTGTTAGATTTGGAGGACGTGGGCCCTGGCATACTTTTCGGTGCAAAATGGGTCCCACAGTTCGGGTCAACGAGACTTTTGACGCCGGCTCATCGGAATCCAATTCCGGATATACCGTTGAGTTCGTATCGTCATTCTGGACTCGTTGACATATAATTTGCTAGGTTTTGGTGAACATTGGATCTGGCACGCATTTCGATGCAAGTCGGATACCAATATCCGGGTCAACGGGTCATTTTGAGATCGGCTCATCGGAATCCAATTCCGGATATACCGTTGAGTTCGTATCGCCATTCTGGACTCGTTGACATATAATTTGCTAGATTTTGCTGGACATTGGATCCGACACGCATTTCGGTGCAAGTCGGATACCAATATCCGGGTCAACGGGTCATTTTGAGATTGGCTCATTGTAATCCAATTCCGGATATACCGTTGAGTTCGTATTGCCATTCTGGACTCGTTGACATATAGTTTGCTGAGTATTGAGAACTTTGGCTCCGGCACGTATTTTCGTGCAAACCGGAATTCCAAGTTCTGGTCAACGGACCAAATTGAGATCGGGTCAACGGAATCCAATTCTGGAGATACCGTTGGGTTCGTATCGTCATTCTGGTTTTGTGGACATATAATTTATTATATTTTATAGACTTGTTTTCTTGCACATTTTTCGGTGCAAAACGGCTCCGATACGGATACCATTTTGACCCAAAATTACCTTTTTGCCCTTGTGTCCAAATCGGACCGATGGGTAGGCTATCCTAGCTAATTTGACTATTCTGGACACGTTGGCGATATTTATTTCATCATCCGACAATGTTTGTTGATAATTTCTCTGAGTTTAACCTTTTTATAATTAATTAATAATTAATTCTTATAATGTTCGTATTTCGGGATTAGTACAACGAAACTGAGCTCAGTCAATTCCAGTGATCTCATATCGCTAAAATTGACAAGATGGACACGTGGATCACTATAATAAGATTATCAACTTTACCGTTGATCATCTCATCTCGATTTACGTGTCGTAAGTTTCGATGTACGAATAACGAAGTACACTTTATATCTTTAATAATTAGACTAGAATTGACCCTGTTTGACCAGAGTTGACCAGTTGACCAAAAGTCAACTGTAAGTCAATACTTGACCTAGTTTGACTAGATTGTTGACCGGAGTTGACCTAGAGTCAATTTGACTTAGAAGAACCTAGGATGATATAGATTGCTTGTAGAGATTCTTTTATTATAACTTGAACACCTTGTAACCTGTGTTGCTTTAAATAGGACTCTGTGGCTTCAGTTGGACCCCTATACCTATCAGCTGTTCAGGTTACCAGGCGAGTACATTCTCTGATCATTTCATATCTTGTTTAGGATTATATTTCCTGCTTTAGATTACTTTACGTGATGCTGACACGTTGGAAACACGGATTAGTACTATATGGATCTTGTTGTGCGATGTTATCCCCTTAGCGGATACATCAGGTATTCGTGTTCGTGTACTTTATCGTGAGCATCGTGTACTCCTTGTATTCGTGACATTCGTGTACAAATCGTATGAAATCGTATATATTCATGTATTCACATGATCTCGTGTGCGACTATACTTCGTGTGCAATAACATCTCTTAGCTAGATCCTTGTGTATTGATTGGGGCGGGGGAGTAGAAGTAGTTATGTAATCAATCCAGTAGATTACTCGTGTACAACCTCTGTAGATTACTCGTGTACAACATCGTGCCGTTTACATAACCATCTTGTGCTCTGAATCACTAGTCACTGATAGTTCTCTATATATTGTAGCTATTTACTTACAGTCTCTCTCTTTTACATCATGTTGTTCTTCAGTTTCCTGTATCTTACTCTCTAGTATGTTTATATTTCCTAGCCTGTTATGATTTGTTGAGATGTACTGTACTCGCTCCTGTCCTGACTGGACCTGTTGATAAATTTTACAGATAGCTTGGAGATTACCTGCTAGCCTAAAGAAGACACAGTATTGGTTGTATAGATAGTTATTTCAGTCGTCTTGAGTTGTATTATTATACGGATTACTGTATTTGAGCTTGAGATGTATTTCTGGATTTGTGTATCTTAGACACTTAGACTTCTATCTGCTGTATCTCTTTTGGATTTCATGTTTTGTCTATTTTCCATCATGCTCTACCTTAGATGTGATTGAGTTTACATTCTGCTATGTCACCCCCATTCGGGGAGTATAATCCGTTTAGCCTTATACTGTTAGATGCATGAGACCTAGGACAGCGTTCTACCGTCGACACTGCGGTGTAGGCTGGACGTACCCACGTCTCATGCCCTAACTCTAGGGTGCGGGTCGTGACACGTAATAGTACGAATATCCTAGGTATCACTACGACTTCACAAAATTCATGAAGACTCTACCTGCACATATGACTTCTAGTATCTATGCCTCTGCTTTTCTAATGTGATAGTAAAGGAAGATACATCCATTATGAAGATTTGTCTTGCTAGCATGAATAAATAAGGATTACGGTAGAACATAATCAAACTGGATGCAAATCAAGAAGTCAAGTGAGAGTTCGAAACGAAGTCAATGAATGTATCAAGCGTGTGGATGTGATCCTATGGGTCTTTCCTATTCTATTTGCAGGCTCACGTCGGTACAGTAACGTAACCAAAGTGATTAACGTAGACCTGCATAGGCCACCACAAAAATATGTAACACCCTAGTCCAAAAATATGTAGGACCAGGTATACGAATACATGCCAGCAGCACTTCACTAATGGGCTAAGCTACACAACAAGCCCATTAGCAAAATACTTAAGCTGTAAATCATGATAACACCCAGAAATACAGCACATTCCACAGGTATATACATCTAATCACATCCACATAGTCCACAAAGAGATCAAACATAAATAAGAAAATGCCTCAAATATTCAGCAATAAAAGTAATAAAGTCTATGTGGATAAAACATCCCGAAACCACAAAGATAGAAACAAAGTACAAATCAACTACAAGTCCGATGAAAAGAAAATGGAATAATGTAGAAAAACTAAACATGAAGGTAACATAATCATAAGAAATCCTCTGGCACTATCTCGTCCTCCTGTGCCGGTACGCCTCCGGTCTCAGCTCCCGAACCGTAAACCTCCGGATAGTCTTCAGCTTTGTCCAAGCCTGGGAAATAGCCAGGTCCTCAGAGGACTAGCAATGTGCATAATATACATGCCAAGGTACAGAAATAAAAATGTGAACTAAGGCAATCTACTGTATCCGTCTATGTGCTATGCAAGTGAGATACTATTCTAGAATACCAGACCCTTTCCACTAAGGCTCACTAGCACCTCAGCAGGGTATTGTCCCCAGTACCTGTGTCGTGGCACCAAGGACAATCAATTCTCGACAGTGATAATCCTTTACTCTGCTACAGAGATAAAGGTCACTAAACAATGGGCCACACGATAATAGGTCTGATATTGTAGTCAACTTCTCCCCAATCCTCATGTCTAGAATCTAGTAATGTCAAGTCTGTACAGTCATCTCAAAAGTAAAATCAATACTAATAAAGAAATCTAGAATGCTAACACGAGGTCAATACCACGAATAGTTATGTAAACCTCGCATTCATGAATGTGTCGGTGTCCTGTGGTCAATCGTGTCAATGGACACATCAGTATGTACGTAATACCTAATGTCAATACTCGATGTCACTATCATGACATTGGCACCCGTCTATAAATGGACACTAAGTATCAACGTCCTACGTCATGCAATGCTAATAAAAAAGAGAACAACAAAATAGAAAAGAATAATCTATAACAAAGGCAAGGAACGCTTGCATGTAACTGCTGTCTGCGGGTAGGCCTGACCAACTCCAGTGTCCTTGTCGATCCTTCCAAGCTCACCTATAATAATACATTATATTTAATATTATATCAATACACCATATATAAATTATATGAGTATCTACGCCTCCTAGTTGCCATAACATTGTTACGACACTGCATCTATTATATAAGTACATATAGGTAATAAAACCTCTCGTAAATACTTTACAATTATAATAAAATAATATATTTAAACTCTAGAAGTTATCTATAAATACTTATATATTTCTATAGTTATATTTTCAATTGGGGAACCCTTTCACAAGAGGTCTTATGTTAATGCCACATATGACTTCCTCAATTCGACACATTAATTTAGCCCCGAAACAACGATTAAATAAAATTAATAATTCTATAAAAATCCCAAAAATTAGTTAAAATAGCACTTATAATGTTAAACTTTGCACAACAAGAATTTTAATATGGATCCATGGAGTTTTGACACTTTTGGACACAAGTAAAGCATAATTTTTTGGAGTTTGGTGACACGACAAATGTGATGAATTTTTAAAAATAGCAGACGAATGCGAAACCTAAGTTTTAGAAGTGTGTCAAAAAGGTATCAACGTCTAGAATTTGAATAAAAATATAGAAAGGTTAGAAACTGAACTTAGATAGGCAAAAAGTGGCCTGCAACAGAATTCGTCAGTTCTAGATACCCTGTCGTAGAATCAACGCCACGGAGAAACCGCTTAGAACTAGGAGATCCAACAATCAAAGATTGGAGTAGACATACAAAGATAACTCTCAGATTTGGTTTGAGGGGAAACAGATAAGAAAAAGTCGATAAAATATCATCTACAAGTCGACTAACCTGCTGTGACATTTCAGACTTTGATTTGACGAAATTTTGGCCCAAGTAGCGCGTCGTGCACCTCTCTAACAACCGCAAGGTTGCTCCTATAGTTGCTAGGGTAGAAGGGGATGTTGAGAGGGACGTCCAAGTGGTGGTGGTTGGCACAAAAATCGAGGAGAAATTATATTTTGTGAAAAAAGGGGGTCGGCTAGGGTTTCGGGTTTGGAGTGGTGGCCGCTAGGTTTGGGGGGATTTGTGGAGTAGTGGGCGATTATGAAAGAGGGGGATGGTTAGGGTTTGATAGGTATATATGTATATTTTGTGCATGGGCTTTGGTGTGATCTAATTTGGACAGGATTTGGTTCTCCAAATCATATTATTATTAATAGGTTTCCTATTTTGGTTAGATGTTTGACCAAGCCAAATATATAATGGAATATTACATATGGCTACAATTTAATCCTTAAAATTCACTTAAATATATGTATACTTGGTTTTGGTACTCCTAGTTAGGCTCTAACTAGTAGGGTTGACTAGGTTAGGGTCCGAATAGCATTACTAGTCAAATTGGACCCCAAAAAATTTAATTTAATGAGTCTCATGTGCCATTTGCAAATAAGTAGCACATGAGAACTCGATTGGATGGTACACCCTAGGCATGTGCATTGTAAACTCAAAAATGGATCAAAATCATATATTGGGTCATATGGTTTCGATCTATGTCGAGTCCAAAAATCAAATTGGAAGTTGGCTTAAAATTACGTCAATGGCTCAAATTAGCCTAAGTTAGCCCGAAATTGTGCAAAGTCAAAGGAACGTTGAAAGCAAAATTGGATGGGACATGATATATCAAACTCAAGGTGGACGAGTCTAGAATTCAAATATGGAACTGGGTTTGAAAAAACAATATTTGTTGTGCTTCCAAAATCAAAGCTACAGTAAACTACTAACATAGTCATTATTGACTTTAATAAATTAAAATATCAATATAAAATAATAAAAAATAATTAAAAATAAGATCCAGAAATGAGGGGGCTTATATCTTTGTGGGCAACTTTAACGCTGTCGCTAGCAGGAAGGAGAAGCTGGGAGGCCGCCCTCCCCCCGACGACCATGCACGATTTCACCAATTTCATATTCAGCTCCCATCTGTCCCCCTTCAGTTCTCTGGCAATGCATTCACGTGGTATAACATGCTTTAAGGCAATAGGAGGCAGTACTCCCGCCTCGATCGTGCCCTCGTCAACCCTCAGTGGTCAGATATGGGGACTATCTCTAACCTTGTGCACTTGAATGCAACTGAATCTGACCACTCTCCTCTACTCATTGAAATCAGCAGAAGTTAAAGAAGGTATTTGGTCATTGAACGAGCACAGCGCCCCTGGTCCTGATGGATTCACTGGCATTTTTTTCATATCATGTTGGGACATCATTAAGACCAACATTCACGAGGCGGTAAATGCTTTCTTCCAAGGAGACAGGTACTCCAAGTCTATATCCAGCACCAACCTCATTCTCATCTCCAGGTACTCCAAGTCTTTTTCCCTCTGAGTCTGTGCACCTTCACTAACAAAATCATTTCGAAGATTATCGCCAACCACATGACTGGGATTCTTTCCAAAATTATCTTTGAAGAACAAAGCGGATTTGTCCAAGGCCATAATATTTTAGGCAATATTCTGCTAGCCCAGGAAATGATCGCCTGCATGAAATTTCCATCCAGGGGTGGGAACATTGCTATCAAGTTGGACATGGAGAAGGCGTACGACATGCTCAACTGGAAATTCATGATCTGGGTGTTCAGGGCCTTCGATTTCTTGGAGACTTGGATTGATATTGTGTGGAGATTGATTAGCGACTCCTGGTTCTCCACCGTAGTCAATAGCCCACCAGAGGGGTTCTTTAAATCCAGTAGGGGTGTCAGACAAGGAGATCCCTTATCCTCCACCATCTTCATGTCACGACCCGCACCCAGTGTAGGGGCACGAGAAGTGGGTACTGTCACAACCCGCACCCAGTGTAAGGGCACGAGACGTGGGTACGTCCAGCCTACGCCGCAGTGCCGGCGGTAGAACGCTGTCCTAGGTCCAACATCTAACACAATCTAGAATATGCTCCAATTGGAGAATGATATATATATATATATATATATATATATATATATATATATTTTGAGAATGATATATATATATATATATATATATATATATATATATATATATATATATATATATGGTACAACTCAATCACAATAACTAAGATGGAATAGAAGAAAGATAATCTCAACAGAGAGTCACAACATGAAGAATAATCCCGGTGTAAACCACACTATAATAAATCTCAATACAATCATAAAGTCTCATAACTAAATAATAATATAAGTCTAATCCAACTCATGGCAAGTCCTCAGTGACTACTGGATCCTGCTGAGGGTCCAGGTCACATGTGTCAACTAGGCCTGCTCCATAGTAAGTGTCGCAGCAATCCTCATCATCTGTAATATTTTCAACGGTCCAGTCAGGACAAGAACGAATATATATCTCTCATACAGTTCATAACATGAAAGGAAATATGAAACAAGCTATAGAATAATATACATGAACTGCTGATAAAGAAATAGTAGAGAGACTGTAAAAAGAAGAACATGATATAGTAGAAATAGATACACATGATATAGATAAGAAAACTAAACTAACTACGTGATTCAGAACACATGTTTGGTTATGTAAACATGCTTAGGTTATACATGACTTAAATCTAGTTTGGAGTTATACATGAAATGGTGTAGATCACATAACCAAATAAATACTCCCCCTGCCCCAATCAGTACACAAGAATCTGTCCAGGTTATGTTATTGCACATGAAAGTAGTGCATCACATGGATAACTAGTCCATATGCACACTGGGATATACATGAAGGCTCACATGATCATGAGTGTACATGAATGTCGCATGAGTATACATGAATAAGCACGAATACAATAAGTAAATGATGCACATGATAAAGTTCATGAGCACAATATACCCGATGTATCCGAGGGGATAACATCGTATGAAGAGATCCATATAGTACTAATCCGTGATATATCATGACAACAACAAGTAAACTAGTCTATAATAAGTAAATACGTCCAAGCAAGAATGAAACAGTCAGAGAATGTACTCGCCTGACAATCTGAGCTGTTGATGAGGAGGTGTAACTGAAGTGGAGTGAGGTAAACCTATTTAAAGCAACCACAAGTCACAACAATGTCTAACATATCATAAGGAATGCCTACAATATAATTCTACATGATTCTAGGTCCTTCTAGGTCAAAGTCAATCCTTGGTCAACTCTGGTCAAACCTGGTAAACTCTGGTCAAACCTGGTCAACTGAAGGTCAACTAGTCCGTTTACTAATTTTTAGGTCACATACAAGTTTTCAAGTCATTCGGAGTTCGTTTGAGTCGATTTGGATCAAGTTTGATCCAAAGTTGACTTTTGTCAACTTGGTCAACCTGTTGGTCAACTCGACTAAACTAAGCTCATTGGGTCGATCCTAATCTGTCCCAACACTTCCTATAGTCATATCACAAGCAATTATTACATTACCTATATTTATATATTCATCTCAAGTAATATAGATATACATATACATACATATATATATATATACATATATATATATATATATATATATATATTATATATATATATATATATATATATATATATATATATATATATATATATATATATATATATATATATATATATATATACATATATATAATTTATGAAAAGAAGCATGGTTGTGAGTGTGTGAATGATGTCGAAGGACTGCTGGTTCTGAGTCACAAATCTGAGAAGATAGGTTAGAATATGACTACAAGAGTATTCTATGTACAAAATACTACAATCAATAGAAAAACTATATATATAAATATATATATACATATAGGCATATATAGATATATGCATATACCATGTATATAAGCAAACGAGGGTCGATCTCGAACCTGGAATGAGTTCCCAGATCTGAGATCAAGGCCTCGACACCCTACTCTAACATATATTCAAAATTAGACATAATAGGAATTATTATATATTCAAAATTACCAAAAATCATAATATAATTTAAATATTATTATTAAATGATAAAAATTACAAAAGTTGAAAATTATTCTTATTTCAGAAAAGTGGTAGTTACAAGTACGTCCATCATATGCCGCAGTGTCAGTGGTTGAACGCAGTTCTAGGTCACTATCTAAACAACAACTCACGCAATTATATAATATACTTGCCAAAATCTCAACTCCGAATGGAGGTCAAGAATAGATATAATGAAATCTCAATCACAGTCTAAGCACGATATGATAACACAGAAGTTTATAACTAAGACTAAATAACAACAACAAAACCAACTACCAAATAATAATAATCTCAAACAATCTCAAAACAAAACAATATCTCAACTTATTACAATTCAAGTTCTAAAACATGAAAACTAAACCAAGTCTACTAGCTAGTCTCCCGATCACTCCTGAGTGTCGGGGCCAAAGGTAGCTAAGCTATCTCCTGCTCCAAGACAAGTAGGGCAAATGTCCTCAGGGAAATCATCTGTAATATTTTCAACAGGTCCGGTCAGGACAGGAACGAGCACAACTCATCTAGAAAATCCAAGTAAATGACAGAGAACTATAAAGCAGTTATAGACAGTTTTATTGAGGAACATGGTAGTTTATATTTAGGTGAGGGTATAGAGAAATAGTTAAGATACAAGGAAAGTAAGGTAACTAAAACAAGAGAAGAATCATGGCAATGAAGACTGTAAAATAAGGTTCTAGCTGAACAAGTGTAACATGATAAGTCCAGACAGTAAATGTAAGACAAGTGTAAATCCAATATAAATCCAGTACGAGACGAATCTAATATAAGATGAATCCAGTACAAGATGATTCTAGTCATAATCAAGAATCCAGGTGAGACCAGCTATATTCTATCAGTGTGTTTTGAAATACCGAGATCGACATGTAAACGGATGTAGGTATCAGACACATTGCACACTCGGCCAAGTATGGGATGGCTATGCTTCCAGTAGATTCCAGTTTAGAGATTCCAGATTTGGGGTAGGTCTACATGTCTTACTCAATATTTCTCTGCCCTGAAATACAAGTCAATCCAGAATTTGATACGAGAATCGAGATGAGTCCAGCCAAACATGATGATACCAACAATGATTCCAGTAATAGAAGCCAAACATGATGATACCAACAATGATTCCAGTAATAGAGGCCAGACAAGATGGTATGTGTGTCGCATACATGAATCTACAAATATCCATACATGTTGTAACAGAGAATCACATAGAACTAACTAGAACAGATGTACAGTAATTGACAAGTAAATGAGAGGACTATCAGAGAATGCACTCGCCTGATACTCTGAAAAGAGTAGTATAATATCAGATGTCTGCACCGGAGTCACAATGTCCTAATCAGAGCAATATGGGTTATAATGTGTTTAAAATAAGGTAAATAAAGTTTACAATACAACTATATGATTCTAGGTTAATCTAGGTCAAAGTCGACTCTTGGTCAATCCTCAAGTCAAACTTGGTCAAACTTTTAGGGTTTTGGGTTAACTCTAGTCAAGCTAGGTCAATTGGTCACATTTAGGCTTAATGTTGACTTTTGGTCAACTCTAGTCAATCTCGAACTATTGGGTTAAACCTTGGTCAATTCTAGGGTTTTGGTCTTATGTGAACTATATATTACTAGGCTAATGTAGCATTAAACCTCATATAATCCTAGTCTCAACATCCTATAGATAAACCATGACTCAAAGTATACTAAGGATACAACTCAACCCTTTATCACTACCCTCATCTCACACCTATAATATATATAATATATATATATATATATATATATATATATATATATATATATATATATATATGTACATATATATATATACATGTGAGCATGCCTCAAAGTTATTCCGATATATACATATAGATATATCCCATATCTATATTACCTTATAATATATATATGGTACATACTCTAGATATGGACTTAACTGTTATACCCCTGCATATATATTTTTGACCATTCAAAAGCTAATCAAATAGGAAATGAGACTCATTACTCCAACCTGGACTAAACAAGAGGTTGCAGCACTGAAGTGAAAATGCAATGACTTGACTATGCTATGGTGTCCAGACATCCTGAACAAGATGAACTTATGACCACCATCAACAGTTGCTACCCAAACCTATATAAATAATATATGAACATACTTAAGATATCAAAGAAAGGGAAAAGAAACTGAACTAAAGAGGTTGTAACATGAGTTGATGTTTACTAGGACCTGAATGTATATGGCTAAGCATTGGGTTCCATGGCTTAGACAAAACAAAGGGAATATACAAGTCTTGACAGATCCACCATCAACACAGCAAGGGTGTGGACTCTAAATGCAGAATGTTGTAACATACCTGCTAGTCCTATGATACCAGTATGCATGACAAGTTATTAGGTACTGAACAAAAGATAATGGACAGAACCCATTCCTATAGATCAAAGAACAACTAATACCGAAGGAGGTGGTTAATTGAGTATGTAGTGCAGATGGTGAACCATCATGCCAAGTATCAAGTCCATTCATGGACTGATGCAAGGGTAGAACCTAAGGTCTGAACAGAAGGTAATGGACCAGGCTAATATAGGACTACACAAGTGAATAGAGGGTCTGATACTTCATATAAATGGACTGAACTCTGTCACAAACCAGTGTGTTTTCGAGTATCAAAACTTGGTGTCGAAAATGTGTGTATGTGTGTGGTTGTATGGAAAATCATGTAAGCTAGTGTGTCCATGACTGTGTCTAGTGTCATGGTGTCAATCATGTGTCCATAGAATGTCATAGGGTGTGAATCAAAGTGTCAAACAAGTGTATAAACTGCAGTATCCAAAATAACATGTGTGTGATGTGTGTGAGCTGTGGTCGAGTGATGTGCAAGTGCAAGTGAGTGTCAAGTATGAGTGTCCATCAGGCAAGGCATGTGTCAACGTGTCATGATGTCCACCACGTGTCTCTGGATGTGTCCAAGTGGTGTCCAAGTGTAAACAGTAAGAGAACAAATGAAACTGGGTGTGTGCGAGCATGGACTGACACTTGTGGGTTCGATATCTCTTCGATTACTCAACCAACTCGAGCCAAACCTCAGAAACCATGTGTCAGTGACTACCCCTACCTGCCCAACAAGTGTCACCCAAAATCGTATTGTGTCCAGTGAGTTTGGACACGACAGCAGCAGGGGAGTACACAGTGTATTAAAGACAACACAGAGGAGTGCACAGTGTCTCGTACAGGTGCGTCAAAGAGTTGTGCGCATGACACATGACACATGACACATCGTGCTCGTGTCTAGGGGTAGAGGGGAACTAGTGGTAGGAGTCTTGGTGTCTGTATCGAGTCGGGGTCGTGTCTTGTCCAAGTTATAGCCCCGCATCAGAGACGAAATTTTGACCAACCACAGATAGTACAATGTCAGTGCACGGTCGATTTCTTCGCGCACACTGAACGAGGACCCATAAAATTTCGTGGACATGATGTCAGTGGGTGCCTCCACGTGTACATGAAGTTTCATGGCACATGGTGCCGTGTCGGGTCCTATGTCGATCCCGAGCAGCAGGGGAGCCGCACGAGCCTCGTACGGTGTCTCGTGCTGTGTGTCTGTGCCCTAAAACAGTTTCCAAACATCCCTAAAATCGACTCAGTCAATTTGATATATGTTCTACACCTAATTAGCTATAAATACATGTAATTAGTTTTGCAAATTACTAAAATCTATTTCTATGTGGCATGTCACCAAACACTTATTCAAAAACACCGATACGTGTCCGATATGGACACAAAATCCTACCAAACTTGAGCTATACCTAGGAGAATCCTAAATGGATGCATCTATGTAAAGAAATCAGGAATTTATTAGGGTTTGTAGGGTTTTACCTATTGAGAGTTCAAACTCAATGTAAAGAGCCTAGAGTCGATGTCTTCCTCGATTTGCTACGGTTCAAATATCTTCAAACCTTGCTAGCAAGCCTCCACAAGTCTCCTCTACTGTTGGAGATGATGATGCAATTGATTTGACTCAATTTGGATTAAATGGGAGAAGTTTAGGGAAGAACAAATTAGGGTTCTTTCTAGGTATTAAAAAGAGGCAAGGGCTCTTAAGTGTGATACTTATAGGAAGGGGGGCTTATATGGCTGGCAAACTATGGAAATTAGGGTTTGGCAATAGCTAGACGTGTGGCTAAGGTTCTTCCACCCAATTTCAAGTCCTCCTATTGGTTCAATTAGTCCTAAGACTTCTTTTTACAAATATCTCAAGGAGGAAATATCCTACTTAGGAATATCTAGATATTACTAACCTTGGCACTTAGTAGGAATATTCTAACCATGATTCTAACCTCAAGACTAATCTAGATTAGGTTAAGCTTCTAGGTTAGTCTCTAACAATTCCATTAGTACAATATTAATTAATCAAAATTCATTTTCATTAAAAGTCAAAAATGACCAAAATACACAGGCTAAAAAGTTGTAATTAGTCATCCTAATCACATGACTAGGCTCCCTTGGTCATGGTTAGTCTCTAGGCTTAGCAAAACTAGGGTTTAACTAGTTAACCATCAAAATCATAATTCAACATTTTAAATAGTTTTAAATTGATTAAAAATCACCAAAAATCACAATATGATTTAAATATAATTATTAGATGATTATAATTACAAAAGTTCAAAATTACCCTCATTTGGAAAACTGGGTGTTACAAGTCTACCCCACTTAGAAGAATTTTGTCCTCGAAATTAAGATGATCGTACCCCTACTAGGTCAAACCCCAATCAAGGTTGATAGATAACATGCAACACAATCCTACTGGTCATGATTCTATAGTCTCGATCAGGGTAACTATGCTATCTAACATATCATAAGCATATCCTGGCAGGTACTATTGGAATCACACATGAAGGTGGAGAGGAAGAACAAGAAGGACAAACCTGCTAACCCATCACCTGCAACATCAGTCTCCTCGACTGCCATCACAAAAGCTCCACCCCTCTAGTACTGTACTACAGGTGGCCTAGCTCCCTCAAAAGGAGGTGCAACGAGACAATCTATCTTCGGGTGGGCTTCAGACCCACAGAAATAGCAAACCCTCAGCCTCTTCCTACACTGCTCCCTGGTGTGTCCCAACTTCCTGTTGTAGGAACAACTGATCGTCTTCGGGTCCTGACCCCGATACTGATGCTGTACATGCTGAACCATCACTGGTGCCTGTGTCTGCTGAATATGTACGTGAGGCCTTTTGGCCTGGCCTCCACTGCTGCTGGCACCGTGAGTGTCTCGTCCCCTCTTGAGCCTCAGCTCAAGGTCATCCTCCGCTGCTAGGGCTCCTAACAGGATCTTCTCAAAAGTGGCGCTGCGGGCACTCTTGGTGTAGGAATTTACCTCATTGACTAGCCCTTTCCTGAACCTCCGGGCCTTCGTCGTCTCAGAAAGCCCTTTAACAAATCTGCCCAGACGACAGAACTCTCCGGCGTACTCCTCGACAGTTGACTACCCTGCACAAAAGCCTCGAACTGCATCTCGAGGGCACCAAGTGCTGCATCGGGAAAGAACATTTCCTTGAACAGCTTCTTGAAAGCTGCCCAAGTCTGCCAGCTGTACCAACCCTTGGATCTGTCTGGTACCACGTGCAAGCCAAGTCTTGCATCATACTAGCTGCCGTCTCAATCTGCAGTCCCTTTGGAATCTCCGCTAGCCTGAAGATCTCCTCCATGTGCTCGATCCACTCGTCTGCGTACAGGATGTCCTTTGTGCCCTTGAAGTCTCACAGGCGCATCTTCTGGAAATCCTGTATGTCCTTCTCCTTCGGCTGATGCTGCTGCTGACCTGCCGGATGCTGAGCTATAACTCTCTCCACTGTTGTCAGGGCCACATCTATGCTCCTGCTGAACTCTGCCGTCTGACGCTACTGTTGAGCCTGCTGAGCCTCCATAAACTGCTGAAAGAAGGCAAACAGCTGTACTGCATCGACGGATCCTAAAGGCGACTGCTGCTGCTGAAGCACCTCCAGGATAAGTGGGCTCTGCCTGCGCACTGGTGGAGGGGCTCCTCTGAAGGTAGCTGAAGCACCCACCCCAGTTGGCATAACTGGTGCTACGGTATCGGGGGCTGGCTGCACAGGATGAGAGGTGGCAGACCTCTCAGCAGTGTTCCCCGGTCCGAAGCGATGAAATCTAGTCTCGATGACCATCCTGGAGACAGATCAAACGAGGAAATCAATACTGAGATAGAAGCGATAAATTAAAGGAGGACAGTCAATTTCAAAGAAGACAAATTATCAAGATGTATAGATGGCATGAATTGAAGCAGAATTTTTTTAACTGTGATTGAGTACCTTTCCGTTGAAACCTATCGCTCAATCCTATCGCAGGCTGTAATGATACTCTAGTTCGAATACCACTACATAAACTCGACCTACATGGGCCACCACTAAAAACATGTCACGACCCGCACCCAGTATAGGGGCACGAGAAGTTGGTACGTCCAGCCTACGTCGCAATATCGGCGGTAGAACGCTGTTCTAGGTCACTATCTAAACAACAACTCACACAATTATATAATGTACTTGTCAAAATCTCAACTCCGAATGGAGGACTAGTATAGATATAATGAAATCTCAATCACAGTCTAAGCACGATATGATAACACAGAAGTTTATAACTAAGACTAAATAACAACAACAAAACTAACTACTAAATAATAATAATCTCAAACATTCTCAAAACAAAACAATATCTCTGTAGGAGCGTAAAAAGTGCTTTACAGAAAGAGTCAAAGTGGTAGATCATTCCACTCAAAATTTATCTACTTTACGCCGTAGAGAGGCTAAATACTTTACGCCCAAGACAAGGCTAATCGCTTTTACGCCTAAAGCAGCCAGGGTCAAGACAATGATTTTACGCCTATGACAGGCTAACTACTTTTTTACGCTGGACAAAGCTGTCAAGTCTTGCATTTAATGCAAAAGTCTGACATGAAGATATTAATGATGGCATATACCACAGAATTCAAAGGGATTTGTTTTTACACAGAGACCAATGTTGTCGTTTAGTATGTGGACTGAGCTACTTTACGCTCACACTATGGCTTCTTTTACGCATGAAGACTATACGAGCTTCTACGCTCAAACAGTTGACGTGTACGTAAAGTCTATTTGAGCTACTTTTACGCTCAAGGTTATTTAACAACCATTTTACGCGGGAAGTCTATGTCAGGGCTATTTTATGCCTAGTCTACTGCTTTGCGCTCAGAGTACATTGGGGCTATTTTTACGCCCTATTCTTTCTGATCAATTTGGAACGTGGTTTGCCTACATGGCTTTCATGCAACACATTCCGAAGAACGTGTGTACGTGTATCCTATTCTTAATGAAATGATGGGACACGTGTCAACGTATACAGAGGATGACTTTGGTCGTGGGTGGCGGTTGTCAGCGTAAAGACGAAACTTTCGTTGAGTTTTTACGTACAAGAGCCCAAGTCTATAAATAGACTTATTTTTTAATGGGGACAGAGACAGAAGAGGAGAGAACAGAGAGACTAGAACTCAGAGATTTTGATTCTCCAGAGCATTCTACTTCAACCTTTCTTTCAGAACAGAGTGAAGCAAAGCAGGAAAGCATTCGGCCTCGCCATCAGTGCCCGAGTGCGTCGATACCTTTCTGGTGACTTAGTTCTTCCGGTTGTTCAACTTCAAGCAGCGATCTTCATCATCATCGTATGGTCCAAGGAACAAAGTGATCATTTACAGGTCAAACTTCCATAGCAATACTTTCTCAGAATCAAATTTGTACTTCTTGTACTTTTTCTCGTTTTATTTTCAAAAGCCAATTTTCCTGGCATTTTGTTAAGTGAAACAAAATGGCGACTCTGCTGGGGACGACCTTTGTAGGACCGTTGAGCACCTCTAGAGGGGAGGGGGTGAATAGAGTGTGTGTGTGCAGCGAAAAATAATCACCAATTAAAAATTAAACTATGGCAGTGATATAAGAGACAGTAAATAAAGATAGAGAATTCAAACTCAGTGACACAACGATGTATACTGGTATCCCTCTGAGAGGACTAATTCAGTCTCGAGTACTCTTGCTCGATGTTAATCCACTATGGCACAAGCTTTAACTGAGAGCTTGCAGTCTCTTACAATACCGTGCTTGGTGACAAGCGCACGACCAGCTTCACAACATCGTGCTTGGTGACGAGCGCACGACCAGCTCCACAACAGGAAAAGTTGTTGAACTTGAACGACCTTTTTATAACTCTTGAAACACCAAAAGATTCTCTGATAGTACTGGCTTTTGGCTAAGAGATGTATTGGTATGATTTGAAAGTCTTAGATCGTTTGAAAACACTTGAGTAGTAGAGAAGAGAGAATGAAGAATGAATGAGTGAATTGAAATGAAAAGTTCTTCTCTATTTATAGGTGTTTTCTCGAACCGAACTCGGGCAGAACTCGGGCAGAGTTCGGATGCAAATATCTCGCAAAGAGACGTTGCTCGCTGATTTGGAGGCAACAGAAGTTTGAATCATTTTTGACCGAACTCGGTCAGAGTTCGGACCGAACTCGGTTACGAGTTCTGTCAGGAGATATTTGAAAAAATCATTTGTAAAAACAGTTTTCAAGATATGTTTTTGGTTATTTGTAAAATCATTTGTAAAGACTATTTTCAAAATATGTTTTTGAAAATATTTTGTAAATGAAAATACGAATAGGTAAGCTTTTGGAATGTGGACAGTTTTAACCCTAAGCCAGTATTACCAAAATTGATTTTACATAATAATTCCTAGACTCAATAAAATATAAAATACAGAATAAAATGAGAAATGAGTCTTCTGAAGATTTGATGATGTTGACGCTTTGTTTGATGCAGTACATCGTCCGTTGAATTTGATTTTATGTATCCTGGAATGATTAGCAGCATTTTCTATATTTTGTGTATTGACTTAAGTGTATGTTGATTATCGAAATCGGGTGTGACCATGGAATGGGCCAACAATCTCCCCCATTTTGATAATTGACAAACTTGAGTCTATACCAAAATATATTTATATGAAAATAGAACAAAATACAAAGTACCTGAAAAAAATGAGATGTTTTGATTTTGTTTTTGGATTTGATTGGTATTGTACTCTTTTTCTCCCCCTTTGTCAAGTAGTAAAATGACTCGGCTCCCCCGTAATATGTGAAGCCAACAATAGATAAACACAAGACAAAGTGAAGCAAAAAGACATAATCACAGCATAAAACATATGGAAACAACTAATATAGAATGAAACAGCTCATAATAAACTGAAACAGTCATGAAAATTTAATAATCCAAAAAGTACAACTGAAAATGTCTAACTAATCAGTTTAGACATGAAATAAAATAAAGAAAACTACATCAACTGATCATCATCTAATCAATGTCCACTAGCCCATAGCTGAGTCCACGTCACATCGTGGGGTCGTCCGTACCAGGAGTCTCATGAGGAAAGTAGGCTGTAGTCGGGTCGAAATACTGAAAGGTAGCCTCATCAGTGAATTGAGGACCCGAAAAGGTAGGGTGAGGTAAGATGGCGACTGGATGGACAGGATCATGAGCCAGGCTGTAGTGGAGGTCAGCAATGCTATTCCTCAGCACCTGGGCCTGAGAAATGCGCCGGAACTCTGAATCCTGATGACGTTGCGTAGAGACAGCAACAAAGTCATCAAAGCGCTGATAGAACGTCGGATCAAATCTTGGGACAGGGGCAGGAGCAGGAGGAGCATCAGCAGGAGGGACCTCAGCATCAGCAGCTGGAGCAGGATGAGCTCCAGGAGGCAGAGGTGGAGCAGGAAATCGACGAGATCTAGTCAGCTCGACAGGAGTGGAGGAGAAGGCACACGTCTCAAGATCAATCTCAAAACGTCGAAAGATAGAAGCTAAGTGCATCGGATATACTAGATTTCTACCTGCATTTTTACAGTTAAGCATCCAGGACATCACAGTTTTGGGAATAGAGAATGGGATGCCAAAGTGAATATGATATAAAGCAGATAGTTCCAGAAAGGTTACTTCATCAGTAGAACCTTTCTTTGGAAGAAGAACGGAGAAAACCATACGATGAAGTTCATAGAAGGTTTGGTTCAAATGTTTGGAAAAAATTCTATGGGGAACAGGGTTAGGATGACAAATTAATTCCCTGAAGGAAGCAAGAGTGACATCAGCAGGAAATTGAATATGATAGATGTCAACCAAGGCATCACCAAGATCAGAAATATGGAAGAATTCGCTGATGTCGGTGGCGCTAAATTCTAACTCTTGCCCAGCAACGCAAGAATAGAAATTTCTGCTTGGCTTTACTTGCAGGTTGCAGTAAAATATTTGGACAGCGTTGTCAAAAATATTTTCTTGTACCTCGAAGAAATCTCGGTACCCAAGTTGGTCAAAAGTTGGAGCGTACTCAAAGAAAGTAGTAAAATTTACAAAAGCTCCAGTACAAATACGACGACCAGAAAAAGAGTCGAACCAGAGATCCGAGAAATCTTTGTCCGGGAACAAAGTAGAGTCATATTCTTCGGGATCTCTAGGTCGTGCTGGACTGAATATACTTGCAGGGGTGTATTCAGAAGAAGAGGAGGCACCTTAGGAAGTGGTTCCTCTTTGATGCTTGGGGGCCATGAGAAAATAGAAAGAAAGTACCTTTTGAAGAAAAAAGAAGGAAGAACAAGATGAGCGCCTACTAGATCTCTTCGGAACCTTGCTAGGATGGAGGAGGAGAAGCTTCTAGAAAGAGAGGAGTGATTTCCACGAGTTGTTGTGTGGAGAAAGTGGAAGAAAAGATGGGTTTTATAGGCACTAGGGCCGGCTGTTCGTTTCTGGAACCATAACAGCGCCGACCGAACTCGGTCCGAATTCGGTCAGAGTTCGGGCCGAGTTCGGCCATTTGCATTCCCGAGACAGTCAATGCATTCTGGTAGGTTTAAAAGTAGAATTTAATAACTTTGACTCTAATATTAAATAACGACTGTTATTTTTGAGTTAACTGTAGAGGTTGTCCCAGCTAACGGAGGTTCACCGGGGAACTCTTAAATACCGCTTCGCTTCGACCGTAGCCGTGGTGACAGACATACCCTTTTTAAGTTTGTACCCAAAAATAATTTTTGTTAAAATAATAAAGTATCAAGTCATAAATTCAATTTTAATTACCATATACATTATGAGTCTGAGAATTCAAGAATGCCGAGCTCACGCCTCAAAATGTTAAAACGGTCTTCAGCCAATGGTTTAGGGAATATATCAGCTAGTTGATGATCAGTGTCAATAAATTCTAGGCAGATATCCCCGTGTTGTTGATGATCACGAAGGAAATGATGTCTAATTTCTATGTGCTTTGTGCGTGAATGACAAATAGGGTTTTTAGTCAGATTTATAGCACTAGTACTGTTGTCACAATAAATAGGAACATTTGTGTAGTACGAATTGTAGTCCTCTAAGGTTTGCTTCATCCACAAAATTTGAGCACAACAACGTCCTGCGGCGATATACTCAGCCTCAGTTGTTGATAATGCTACTGAATTTTGTTTCTTGCTAAACCAAGAGACTAAGGCCTTTCCTAAGAAATGACATGTGCCACTGGTACTTTTACGGTCCACTTTTCATCCAGCAAAATCTGCATCCGAGTAACCTATAAGGTCAAAGGATTTGGTTTTGGGATACCATAAGCCAACTGTAGAAGTTCCTTTAAGGTATCGGAAGATACGCTTAACAGCACTAAGATGTGATTCCTTAGGGTTTGCCTGATAACGTGCACAAATGCAAACGCTAAACATAATATCAGGGCGACCAGCAGTTAAGTATAATAAACTACCAATCATACCTCGATACTTACGCTGATCGACAGGTTTGCCACTTTCATCAGTATCAAGCTTTGTGGATGTAGCCATAGGCGTCCCGATTGGCTTTACATTCTCAAAGTCGTACTTTTTCAGTATGTCCTTCGTGTATTTAGCTTGGTTGATGAATGTTCCGTTCGAGTGCTGTTTGATTTGAAGTCCTAGGAAGAAGTTTAGCTCTCCTATCATACTCATCTCAAATTCACTCTGCATACACTTGGCAAAATCTTGACAGAGTTTTTCATTAGTAGAACCAAATATAATGTCATCTACATAAATTTGCACTAGAAGAATATCATCATTCATGGATTTAATAAATAAAGTAGTATCAATCTTTCCTTTCGAAAATCCATTTTCAAGTAAGAAGGCGCTTAGGCGTTCATACCAAGCACGAGGTGCTTGTTTGAGTCCATAAAGTGCTTTCTTAAGCTTGAAGACGTGATCAGGATTTTAAAAATCTTCAAAACCAGGGGGTTGTTTCACAAAAACCTCTTCTTTCAAAAATCTATTTAAAAATGCGCTTTTCACGTCCATTTGAAAAAGTTTAAAATCATTAAAACATGCAAATGCACAAAACATGCGGATGGCTTCTAGTCTAGCAACATGAGCATAGGTCTCATCATAATCAATTCCTTCTTCTTGATTATAACCTTGTGCCACTAGACGTGCTTTGTTGTGTAGAACTTGTCCATCTTCACTGAGTTTATTTCAGAACACCCATTTGGTACCAATTATCGATTGACCAATAGGTTTAGGAACGAGTTCCCAAACTTGGTTTCTCTCAAATTGATTAAGTTCCTCTTGCATGGCAGAAATCCAAAACTCATCAGTAAAAGCATCATCTACATTCTTAGGTTCTATTTGTGAAATAAATGCTACATTTGCTGCTATATCAGAATCTTTAAGAGATGAACGTGTACTTACACCTTTGGATACATCACCTATAATGAGAGTTTCTGGATGATCTGGCTTGAATCTCAATGATTCAAATCTTTGGGCCATACCTTTCACAAGGCTCTTCTCAGTTCCTGCATCTTCGAAACTTTTATCAGTCCTTGCCTCTTGGGTCAGATCTTTTTCAGAACTCTTCTTAGTCTTTGTATGTGTATCTTCATCATCACTTTTGCTAGATCTGTGACTATTTAACTCATCAAAGGTAACATTAATACTCTCTTCAACAATCATAGATCTTTTATTGAAAATTCTATATCCCTTACTCTTAGCAGCATATCCAAGAAATATTCCGTCATCTGCTTTGGAGTCGAACTTTCCCAAGTTATCCTTGGTGTTCAGGATAAAACAGCGACATCCAAAAACTTTAAAATAAGAAATGTTTAGAATTCTTCCAAACCAAAGCTCATATGGTGTTTTCTTCGAGATTGGTCGAATTAATACCCTATTTAAAATATGACAGGCTGTACTAACAGCTTCTGCCCAAAAATATTTAGGAAGATTATACTGATTCAGCATGACTCTAGCCATTTCGCTTAGAGTATGATTCTTCTGCTCCACAACACCATTCTGTTGGGGAGTTCTAGGACAAGAAAATTCGTGGAAATATCCACTATCATCACAAAACTTTTTGAAATCAGAATTTTTGAATTCGCCACCATGATCACTTCGGATACGAGTAATCATGAAGCCTTTTTCGTTTTGTACCTTTTTGTAAAATATCTGAAATTCAAAAATTGCATCACTTTTGTTTGATAAGAAATAAACCCAAGTAAATCGAGAGAAATCATCAACAATAACAAAAGCGTAGAGCTTACCGCCAAGACTAGCGACTCTACTAGGACCAAATAAATCCATATGAATTAACTGCAAAGGTCTCGAAGTACTTACAGCGTTGATGGATTTAAAAGTAGACCTATGTGCTTTGTTCTTTTCACAGTCAGCACATACCATATCTCTCTTGAATGGAATTTCAGGTAGTCCTCTTACCAACTTCTTAGTATTTAGACGTGAGATAGTATCCATGTTTGCATGTCCTAGTCTCATGTGCCATAGCCAGCTTTCATCTTGATTGGCTACTAGACACCTTCCTGTATTATTAGTATTCTCCAAAAAGAAAACATAAATGTTGTCTTCTCTAATCCCTTTATATACGGGATCACCAGAAAACATATCATATATGGTACATTTATCTTTCACAAAATTGATACCATAACCATTATCAGCCAAATGACTTATGCTCAATAGGTTATGTTTCAATTCAGTTACTAGACAAACATCCTTTATTATTGGATAAGGAGAAATACCTACAGTACCATTACCTATTATATCACCTCTCAAGTTATTTCCGAAGGAGACGTATCCTTCTTTCTTCATCGATAGCGTAGCGAATAAAGATGCATCACCAGTCATGTGTCGCGAACATCCGCTATCGAGGATCCATTTGCTTCTAGCATGAGAGGGTTGAGGGTCCACCTACAAGACAAGTAGATGAATCCTTTGGTACCCATTTTCTGAAGGGTCCACTCAGATTAGCTTTAGGTCTCCAAACTAAAGTATGGTTGTCAACAAGCTTTCTTGCAAGACAATATTGTGATATGTGTCCGTACGTACCACAATAAGTGCAAGTCAGTTTAGAACCAGATGTGGTTGAAACTGTGTTCACATGCTTGTTTGGTTTCTTGGAGAATCTATAAGTGAAAGCATGATGATGTTCGTGTTTCTTCTGTGCTTTCTTGTGTTTAGTCCTTTTAGGTGTATGCTTAGCATTAGGACTAATCTTAGGCTGTGTCACAGGTATTGCTTGTTTGCCTAACTTAATTTCTAACTTTTTAGAAATCGCAATAGACTCTTCGTATCTAGCAGTCATATCTAGGAGTCTTTGTTCAGTCACTAAGTGCATCTTCTTCTCTATGTCATAAAGTTTTTGTACTTTGACATAGTCCCTTTCTTTCTTTTCAATATTGAGGATAGCCTCATGATAGTCTGCCTTGAGTTTGGCTATCTCATCCGTGTTACCGGTAGTAGATGTCTCTTTAATATCTTCAATTAGATTGGACAGTCTAGCTATCTCGGTTGTGTGTGCCTTAATCTCTTTTCGAGATTGCTTATACTTGTCGAGCACAGTTTTGTGATCTTCAAGTAGTTCGCTGAAGGCATTCTCTAATTCATCGAAAGTAAAATCATCAAACAAAGGGTTAGATGATACCTTATCGAATGCCATGAGACAAACATTTGCATTACCGCAGGGTCTGTCTTCTTCTTCTGTATCACTGGCGTCGCTTTCGTGCCAGATGCTTATGTTGGCATACTTTCGACCAGATGTTGCTTTTCTGCTTGATCTTGATCTATCGTATGGACTGCTTTTCTTGGTGGTTGGACAGTCCTTCACATGCCCTGACTTCTTGCATCCAAAGCATATAGTTTCATCTTCGTTGCTTTCTTGGACATCTTTCTTCTTTCTGCTTGTGAACTTTAGATATTTCTTGAAGTTCTTCACAAGTAGGGCTCGTTCATCACCACTTGACGATTCTTCATCGGAATCGTTGCATGTTGACTTTCTTGCTTGAGCTTTGAAGGCAATAGATTTCTCCTTTGGTGTTGCTTCTTCAAAATCTTGCAAGTCGAGTTCATGGGTCATGAGTTTGCCCATCAGCGTTTCCAGAGTCATAGTAGTGAGATCGTTTCCTTCAATAATTACTGTGGCTTTTGGATTCCAGTTCTTTGTTAGAGCCCGCAATACTTTTCTGATCTTCTCGTGATTGCTGTAATCTTTACCAAGAGATTGTAAAGGATTAGTTATATCAAGGAAACAAGTAAACATCTGTGTAATTGACTCACCGGGTTTCATCTTAAAAGATTCATATTCCTGTGTCAGTCTACTAATTTCGGATTCCTTCACTTGGGAAGTCCCTTCATGGGTTACCTCAAGGAGTTTCCAAATTTCGTGAGACGTCTTACAGGTTGAAACTCTGTTGAACTCAGTTTTGTCAATTGCACAGAATAGTGCATTGATGGCTCGAGCATCAAGACTAGCCTTTGCTTTTTCAGCATCGGTGTACTTGTCATGAGGCTTTTCCATAAGAATGCCTTCAACCACTGTGGGTTCTGGCTTCTTATATCCATCAATGACTATTGACCAAAGATCAAAGTCAAGAGACTTTAGAAAGAAAGTCATTCGTGTTTTCCAGTAGGTATAATTTGTTCCATCAAATAGGGGAGGTCTATTTGTGGATTGCCCGTCACCGTTGAATATAGATTTCACGGCTGCCATATATATACTCTCTAAGGTATGTTATATAAGAATATAACCTGCTCTGATACCAATTGTAGGACCGTTGAGCACCTCTAGAGGGGGGGTGAATAGAGTGTGTGTGTGTGCAGCAGAAAATAATCACCAATTAAAAATTAAACTATGGCAGTGATATAAGAGACAGTAAATAAAGATAGAGAATTCAAACTCAGTGACACAGCGATGTATACTGGTATCCCTCTGAGAGGACTAATCCAGTCTCGAGTACTCTTGCTCGATGTTAATCCACTATGGCACAAGCTTTCAAGATATGTTTTTGGTTATTTGTAAAATCATTTGTAAAGACTATTTTCAAAATATGTTTTTGAAAATATTTTGTAAATGAAAATACGAATAGGTAGGCTTTTGGAATATGGACAGTTTTAACCCTAAGTCAGTATTACCAAAATTGATTTTACATAATAATTCCTAGACTCAATAAAATATAAAATGCAGAATAAAATAAGAAATGAGTCTTCTGAAGATTTGATGATGTTGACGCTTTGTTTGATGCAGTACATCGTCCGTTGAATTTGATTTTATGTATCCTGAAATGATTAGCAGCATTTTCTATATTTTGTGTATTGACTTAAGTGTATGTTGATTATCGAAATTGGGTGTGACCATGGAATGGGCCAACAACCTTCTCCTTTGACGAGGAGGCAATTGCTCAATATGATGATGTTTCGGTCGGTTCGACCAAGAAGACTCTGGTTGTACACTTCGACCAGACTGCCTACGAAGAAATGCTCCGAACTGGGGGTGGTTCTCGCTGCTCCAATGTTCAAAAGTCTCGCAAAGCACGAAAAGTTTGGATTCCTAAATCCAAAGTAGCTTCTGATCTCTCTGTTGCTTCTGATAGCAAGGGAATTCTTCCCACTCCTGTCGTAGAGGCTCCCGTTCGTAGCGAGACAGTCCTTACTTCAGCGTCGCACTCTAATGTGACAATTTATCTCCCGCCTGTCACGGTGAAGATGATCTAGTTTTACGCCCACTGGGTAAAAACCAAGTTTTACGCTCAAGGCATAAGAATGAGTCTCCCATTTGTAATGTGGCAGACTCTAATGCTTTTGAGTGTAAGAATAAGTCTCCCGTCTGTGACGTGGTAGACACACATAAATTACGCTCTTTACGTAAAGGAAAATTTCCCGTCTGTGACGCGGTAGATAATCAATTTTTACGCTCTACGCGTAAAGGTAAGTCTTCTGTCTTTGACAGTATAGATAAAATTCGCAACGATGTTTTCACATCTAATGTGAATATACCTAAACGCGTACAATGTAAAAATGTTGTTGGTAAAACTTCAGCTCTACACCAACAACCTTCTTATTCTGCTTTACGCAAAGTACCAAACTTATAAATTACACGCAATAAAAATGGAGTCCTTTGTGCTAAAAAATCTCAAGATTTACGCACACAACTCCAAACGCGTAAAAATGTACAGTTTGGTTCTGCGAATGCAGCTAGTAATCTTCTCTATACACAAGGGACTAAACGTTTTTCTACCCCAAATGTAATAAAGAAGATTACTCCCTCTACTCCTTCTGATTTACGTGAATTGCTAATGCAAAAGCATAAGAATAAACAATCTCCGGTGACATTCCCACAAGAAAAACACTATTGTGAATATCACCAGGTTGTAATCAACTGTTGTTGTTCGGCTTCAAAACGGTCAGTTTTTGCTCGATTGAGTTTTAATGTGTCTCAACAACAAGCTGAAGACTAAGAACATGAGCTGTCGTATGTGTCAGTCAACATGGCATCTCATACTAACAGAGGACGACGTCTGAGACGGAATATGTCCCAAACTCCATGTCAACAACAGTTCAACAGACTTTTTGATTCTTTTGAGGGAGTATATCAGAACACTCGATCAAGAAGACAGCAACAATTGCAGACTTCTGATTCAGAAGCTGAGGGTACTCAATCTTTTGAGTCTGAAACTGATAGTGTTGATTCATACTTCTATACTAATCCTTCTATATCTTCAAGAGAGGTTGAATCCTACGCTATTGGAGATGAACCAGAGATGTCATCTGGTAATACAGAAACAACGTCTCACTGCCGTTGAGCAATCACTGAAAGACATGCTTAATATGGTACAAAATATGCACCAGATAATATTGAATCAGCAAACTGCTCAGCAGACGGTAATAACCCCAGTACCAGTAGCAGCACAAACTCAAGATAGTCAAGGGGATGATATACCTTTGAATATTCAAGAGCCTGCTGTTAACCAAAATTCTGCATCTCCAGATTCGATCATTCCTGAAGATGTACCACCTCCAGTGGGGGTTACGGTACATCCAACAACTATTCAGTCAAATGTGCTTCCTCAAACCAGTGAAGCCATTCAAGCAGTGCGTGAGCTCAAAGCACAGTTTGAAGTTTTGAAGCACAAGGATCAGCTCCAAAGGTTAGGGATTAAGCAACCCTATCCTCCTCATTTGAATGTTGTACCCTTTCCACCGAAATTTAAGCCACAATCTATGGTTTTGTTCGATGGAAAATCATCTCCCAGTCAGTATATCAACTACTTTGATATTATGACTGTACATTTGCAGAAAAATGATGCTCTTCTCACTCGAGTGTTCATCGGGTGCCTGACGGGTTCAGCTTACGATTGGTATCGAAGTTTACCTGATAATTCTATTTCGTCTTTTGACGAATTTAAGGCAATGTTTCTCTCCCGCTTCTATGAAGGAGGTATGGACATGAACATGTCCTCTTTGATAGAGATCAAACAAAAGGAGAAAGAAGATACTCGGACGTTCATCGAACATTTCCGACAGGCTACTCTAAAGATGCCTCCTGGTATGCCAGATTCAGCGTTGATTGATACATGCAAGATGAATCTGCGTCCATCCATTGCTGTCTTCACGGGTTTCCAATTCACAGATTGGGCTACGTTTATCATAGCAGCAGTTTCTGCCGAGACCAATGGTAGGTTGTCTCGTGAACATGGGATGATTTTTGCCTCAGAAGATAGAGGAAAGAAAAGTAATCCTGGTAATAATTCTGGCAATCGTAATGTGAAAGAAAAAGATACTCTTATGGTTAATCTTTCCAAGAACAAAATGACGCCGAATAATCAGGAATCTTCCAGGCCAAAGGAAGAATACTCTTTTGACGAAAGTGATATCCCAGGGATATTCCAATGTCTGGTGAAGAGTGTCAAACTTCATATTCCGGAGCCAAAGAGGCCTAATGAGGTGAATCTGACTGACAATCCTAAATATTGTATCTAACATAGATACATTAATCATCCTACCAGTGCTTGCTATGTCTTGAAAAAGAAGATCCAAGAGCTGATAAATGGTGGTGCTATCACTTTAACTAATGATGACCATACGGTTACAACCAAGTCCCAGACGGAATTATCCCAATCCCAAAGGTGACAATAAAGATCGTGAATATCCCGCCTGGCAGGAAAGAAAGTGAAGGATTGTTGCCTCTCACATTAAAGAATGATGAAATTATGTGGGTACATCCTGACTTGGTACCTGAAATAGAAAATGAAGGTAATACTTCAAAATCCAAGAAAGGTAAGAAAGTCAAAACCTGCAACATGATTTCTCATGTTATTCCAGATCCTGATGACTTGGATCATCTATGGGATGGCCTTCCTTTAGAAGATAGACTGAGAGGATTGAACATTTGTCCCCCAAGTCTAGCTCCTCCTACCAAGCTCAAGCTTACTCATTAGCAGTGGCTAGCCATGAATAGTATTCCCTTATATCGGGCACAACAAGTCTTTGCTGCTTATAAAAAAGCTCCTACAGGGATTTCTCCTCGAAGCCCGAATCATTCTCCTATAGCTACAGAGATTTCTATCCCTCATTCTTCTGTAGTTACAGAGATTTCTTCTTTTTCTGTTGAACCACTTGTTAAAAGTCCGCTGCCCACTCACTTGTATAGTCAGCAATCTGTCCTTCTCATAAAGAAGATGGGTTATGACTTTCAAAAGGCAGAAGGTTTGAATTATGACAAAGGAATACGACTTCCTTTACAAATTCAAAATCAAAACTCCACTGTTGGACTGGGTTCTGAAGCTCCTTACAAGAAAAAGGCTAAGGGAGGGAAGACTAAATCCTGTAATATGGTACTTCCTTCTCCTGAGTCCGAAGAAGAAACTTTCACTGGTACAAGATCTGGGAAAGAGTACCACAAAGATTATGAGGGATCCTCTAAAGAAGCAGAAGACGCAGTGGAGACACTACCAGCTCAACCTTCTCTTGTTCCTGCTAAACCATCTGTGGTTGAAAAGGGGAAACAGAAAACAGTACGCTTTGACGTCCCATTGAAGTCTGCTTCCAGTCAGGGGGTGGTGATGAAACCTTAAAAATTTAATATTCTAGCTCAGTTGGCCAATACTCCGGCTAGACTATTTATATTTGAGCTGCTTCGTCTTTCTAGAGAAAGCAGAGAGACTTTGAGTGAAGCTTTACTTCAAGCAGATTCATGCTTGGCTCAACTCAAGAGTCCTGATAATATTCCAGTGTCATGTCCGCAATGTCATAGCGTGATGGAAGCAATTCCCAACATCACCTTTACATAAGAAGATATACTGTTGAAGCATAACAAACATGACAGGCCTCTGTGCTATACTGGGTATATTGGATCCACTGAAATTGACAGGATCTATTGATCCTGGGTCCTCAATTAGCATAATTCTTCAAAGTATGCTAAGACCCCTGAGGATTCCTACTAGTGATCTGACTTACACTAGTACCACGATAGTTGGTTTTAACTCTGGCAAGAGCAAACCACTGGGGAAGATTCGTCTGCAGATTCAGATTGGTGATCTTCGAACTATGGTAACTTTCTATGTTATCAACTCAGATGTATCCTATAATATTCTTCTTGGAAGACCATGGTTACATGAGCATAACATCGTGCCTTCAACTCTCCACTAATGCTTCAAGTATGTGGACTCCCAAGGAGTTGTGAAGACTGAGTTTGCTGATATCAATCCTTTCAAGGGTGTCGAAGCCTATTTTTCTGATTCAAGGTTTTATAAACAAGAGCATATGAAAGTGATATCAGACATAGCTGAAGATCAATCATCTACTGAGGATTAGTCTATTAATGAAGATCCGCCAGAAGAGCAACCTTTGAAGATCATAGTCAAGGGACGAATCTAATCCCAATCTGTCAATGATCAACCTTTGGTAATCATGGTCAAAGGAAGAACTCAAGCTTCATCTGAGGAATTAATAAATATTCTTGCTAAAAACCAAGTTCAACCTTTTATGATCAATGTCAAAGGGCGTACTTCGTGTATGAATGATCCAGAACCACCATTGATTGTAAATCTTGGCAAAATTATGCAGAAGATGGATAATGGTCCACTGATGATTAATCCAAAGCGTAGCAGTCAAATTGTAAATGATGTAAATATTGATCATTCTGTACTTTTTGATATCAATGAAGATTTCCTTTTCGAGTATATGGCTGTCAAGTTTATTGAAAGGATGACTTTATCTTCTGATAGTCAAAGTCATCAATATAAAGGCGACGTAGAACCAAAAGAAACTTTATACATCGACTATAAGGAAAATTCTTTTCCTCTTCAGGTTGATGTCGGTCCTTATGCTCAAAGGTTCCTAAAATCTTCCCCCTATCTTCTACCTGTGGCCGCTTCATCACAAGCTTGCGTAACTTTTAGACGTCACGAAGAATCTTATTTCGTGGTTCCGTCTAATAAAAAAACAAGCGCCAAATTGTGTTTGGCCTGGCTAGAAATATCCCTGTTGCTCAGACGGATGATCTGAAAGATAAAGATAAAGGAAAAATCCGAATTGACAAATACAGTCAACAATCTATCAAGATTATCCAAAATATGGGATATGATTTGAAGACTATGCAAGGTCTCAATCAAGGCAAGGGTAGACGACTACCATTATGTGGTGATCCGTTTTACCAGAAAACTCGTCATGGGTTGGGATATGATCCGTCCCACATGTTTAATGACGATATACAAGAAGAATTCTCTTCTAGCTCTTCGCAATCATCAGATTCGGAGGAAATTCAATTCATGGGATCCGATATGTCTCATTCCTCATATGATGAATCTGGACAGATATTTTCAGTCAATATGGTTCAAACTGATGATGAATCTGAACTATTTGAGAATGATCCTTGGGCTCAACAGATGGATACTCAGTGGAAACTTCGTTTTGAACAGCGACAGCCACCTACAGAGGATAAGGTTATCCAGATTGATGTTGGAGATGGAACTGCGTCCAAACCAATATTCATCAGTAAGAATCTTTCCGAAAATAAAAAGGAACAGTTGATAAAACTTATCAAAGAATATAATGACATTTTTGCATAGAGTTATGAGGATATGCCAGGGCTAGATCCTAAAGTTGTTACTCATAAACTTAATATTTTGTCCAATGTCAAGCCTGTAACACAACATCAACGACGTTTTAGACCAGATACGATGGATGCAATTGAAGCAGAAGTCAAAAAGTTGATTACATGTGGCTTTGTTCGTAAAGAGCCAACACCCGGATTGGGTTGCCAATATTGTTCCTGTTATGAAGAAGAACGGAAAAGTCCGAGTTTGTATAGATTATCGAGATCTTAATGCGGCTTGTCCAAAAGACGAATTTCCACTTCCAATTACTGATGTTATGATAGACAATACATGTGGTTTTGAACACATGTCTTTCATGGACGGATTCTCAGGATACAATTAAATCAAGATGCATCCAGAAGATGAGAAGCATACTGCTTTTCGTACACCCCTTGGGGTTTACTGCTATACGGTTATGCCGTTTGGTCTTAAAACGTCGGTGCCACGTATCAACGGGCTATGAGCAACATCTTTCAAGAACATCTACGGAAGATAGTTGAATGCTACGTAGATGACATTGCTGTTAAGAGTCGATCAAAGGATGATCACATTCAGGACTTGAAGACAGTATTTGAATTGATGCGTCAGCATCAATTAAAAATGAACGCTACTAAGTCTTTCTTAGGGGTTTTCAGTGGCAAGTTTTTAGGATTTGTCATTACTTCTTAGGGTATTCATGTTGATCCTGACAAGGTTAAAGCAATTCTTGAAATGCGTCCTCCTCGTAATCTGAAAGAACTCCGTGGCTTTCAGGGTCGTATTGCTTATATCAGAAGATTTATATCTAATCTTTCTGGGAGATGTCAACCTTTCTCCCGTCTATTAAAGAAAGGTGTATCTTTTGTCTGGGATGAAGCGTGTCAGAAAGCCTTCAATGACATTAAGCAATACCTTACAAACCCACCTGTTCTGGTACCTCCTGTGGTAGGAAGGCCATTTTTGCTATATGTTCGAGCCTTGGATCATTCACTTGGCGCTCTTCTGGCACAGAAAAGTGATATGGGTCATGAACAAGCAATATATTATCTGAGCAGAATGATGGTCGGAGCTGAACACAGGTATACTCCTGTGGAAAAGGAATGTCTAGCTTTGGTTTTTGCTGTCCAAAAGACAAGGCATTATGTCACTGGACAGACTATTCATGTCATATCCAGAATAAATCCCATTCGGGTATTGATGAGAAAATCGAGCATCCTTAATTCCAGGTTAGCTACCTGGGCGATGTTGCTCACTCCTTATGACATGGTTTATGTGCCTCAAAAATTAGTGAAGGGACAAGTATTAGCTGATTTCTTAGCTGCTTATCCTATACCTGAAACTTCGAAGTTATATGAAGATATTCCAGATGAAGTAGTGGATTGTAACATGACTTTGAAGAATGACACATGGCAATTATATTTTGATGGAGCATCACGAGTAGGACCTAAAGGCAATATTGTCTCTGGGGTAGGAATCGTCTTGATTTCTCCTGATAAAATGGTCATATACCATGCCTATTCTCTTAACGAGCCATGCTCCAACAATGTAGCAGAATATAATGCTCTATTGACCGGTCTCCAAGTAGCAAAACAATTGGATATTGAATTCCTAGAGGCTTATGGAGATTCTCAATTGATCGTTAATCAAGTTAGAGGGACTTATGAAGTCAGAAATCCTGATCTCATCCCTTATCATCAGGTGGTAGTCGAGTTGGTCCTTTCATTCAAAGGATTCTTCATTGAATTTGTACCACGTTCTCAGAATGTGGAGGCTGATGCTCTTGCTAGCTTAGCTGCAGACTTGGCTATCCCAATTCGAAGGCAAAATACAATAATTTGTTGGACCGAGACTTATTCTGTGTGAAGAATAATCTGCATATTGAACAAAGTTATGTCACAGAGTCAAGTTCCCAGCAGAAGGATTGGAGAACTCCATTCATTGATTATGCAGTTCATAGGATTTTGCCTGAAGACCCAAAAGAAGCTGCATCAATCAAGAGACGATTATTTCGATTTTATTATGATTCGTCTTTACATATGCTATATCGTCGTTCATATGATGGACTCTTGTTTCGTTGTCTCTCAAAAAGTGAAGCCAAACAAACACTACGAGAAGCTCATGATGGCGTTTGTGGTGCCCATCAACCAGGTCCTAAATTACAAGACCGTATTCGAAGAATGGGGTATTATTGGCCTTCTATGATAGCAGATGCTGTAGACTATGCCAGAAGATGTAAAGCGTGTCAGATTCATGCTAATTTTATTTATCAACCGTCTGAATTTCTACATCCTACAGTAGCCTCTTGGCCCTTCGAAGCTTGGGGTATGGATGTTATTGGTCCTATTAACCCTCCTTATGTTAAAGGACATCGGTTCATATTAGCTATAACCGATTACTTTTCTAAGTGGGCAGAAGCAGTTCCCCTTGCTGAAGTGAAAACATTTAATATGATCAGCTTCATCAAGTACCATGTCATTTATCGCTTCGGGATTCCTCGACGAATAATTCATGACAATGGTCCGTAATTTGCCAGTCAGGCATTTTATCGGTTCTGTGATAAGAATCGAATTCAGAATTTGGCTTCTACGGCTTATAGTCCAGCTGCTAATAGTTTAGCCGAAGCTTTCAACAAGACGATCATCAAACTTCTCAAAAAGTTTGTCTCTTCTAATAAACGTGATTGGAATGAGAAACTTGGAGTATGTTTATGGGCTTATCGAACAACAGTCCGAACTCCTACTGGATTTACACCATTTTTATTGGTTTATGGATGTGAGGCTGTTCTTTCCTTAGAAATCCAGATCCCATCTCTACGAATAGCTATTGCTAATGAGTTAACTACAGAGAATAATAATCGCTTATGACTCCAAGAACTTGAAGGATTGGATGAGAAACGTCTTCAAGCACAACAGCATATCGAGCTATATCAAGCCCGTATATCTCAAACTTTCAATCGTAAAGTTAAAGAGAGGGTATTCAAGGTTGGCGAGCTTGTATTAGCTGTTCGAAGACCGATGGTGATGACTCACAAAAGCAAAGGAAAATTCCAAGCGAAATGGGAAGGCCCTTATGTAATTGAGTCCGTGTTTTCCAATGGCACCTATCGGTTATCAAAGCCCAATGGAGATTTACTCATGCTGCCGATCAATGGCAAATTTCTTAAGAAATACTATGTATAAAAAAGAAGACAGAATGAAAATAATATTTCTTTTATTTTTATTTTTGTTCAAGACAAAAGATTAAGGACGAGGGCCACTGCCTTCGCCTTCCTTATTGAATACATAGTCAGCCAATGCTTCGAAGGCATCGTTGCCTGAGTTCATAAAAAACTTGCAGGCAGCCATCCTCAGTGCTTCTTCTTCAGGAGTTTTCCCTGGCTCTACAAAGAAAGCAAGGATGTCTTGGGGTGGCTTGGGAGTAGAAGAGCTTTCGCCTACTTTGGTTGGATCTGTCGCAATTGGCTCAACGGGGCACATCTCAATGATGTCCTCAACTTTCCTGGAGATTTCATTCTTTTGCTGCATATCCTTGGAAGACATTTCCAATAGAGGAGTGGAAATAAGAATGAAAAGTTACAAAGAGTTTTTGCCTATTTATAGGAGAGGACTATAAATGAACCGGTCTTTGAAATTGAGAACAACCTTTCATTCCCGAAAAGGCCTGTCCGTTCGTTCTATCAGGTTCATTCATTTAATTATGGAATTGAATCAATGTTTTCTTTTACCGAAAGTTATATTGATTCATTCATACATTGATATGAACCTATATGCTCATGACAACTGTCTCCTTATTCCCCAGCTACCAAGGTTTGGTTAGCTGATTTCTTGTCTCCTGGGAGAGGGATTTTAAATCTTCTGTTTTATCAATTGATTAAAAAGTGGGATTCGTTATTTATCATGTTTTTATAACCTCTGGATAAATACTAAATCTACCTACTTTTCTTATCTATCATTTTTCATTTGACCTCTGCATAGAAATTAATCTAATTTTCTTTTGAGTCCTTATATACTGTCATGTCCATATTACCTCTGATAGTATTATATACTCTAAAAATAGAAAACAAGATTTCATTATCTATCATGTCCATATCACATCCAGATAGATACAAATCATTGAGCATAGAAGACTTATCATTTCCATTCCCATATCATCAAAAAAGTCTATTACATTTCTTAGAATTTCTTACAAATCATAATGGAAATCTATTACATCTTAGATTTTCATTCTACACACACAACGATGTCCTAATGGAGATCTATTACTTTTTTGGATCTTCTTCGTCGGATTCGTTGTTGGTGTCAATTCCTTGCTGTCTGAGCCTCTGTGGCGACCAGAACAGTAGGAATCAAACTCTGGTCTTCTCTCTCAGACGAGAGGAGAATCACAGAGTATGGCATCCCGAAGGCGTGTTGCTGCCAATAAAACTGGTGGATTAGGAGCAGCCTTTCAGAGAAGATGGGAATGTATCCAGCATTGGGATACGATTCCTAGTTCTGCCGCGAAAGGAACTCTACTACCCAATTTCTTGGGTTAGAGTTTACTCCACCATCCAACTCTCCGTGTATAAAGGCTCTTCCTACCAACAGAGGAAGATCCTTCTATCCCACGAAGAGTTCTGAGTTGTCTAATTTGCACGTCAAAAGCGCATGACCTCCCTGATGTTGATGTCAGAAGAACGCTCCTCACAGCGTCAAAATCGCCAATACCGGTTCTGGAAAAGCTCTTCAGCCAAACTTCTGCAGAAAACAACAAAATAGAAGTGTTTTAAGCAGAAGTATCGTCAGACGCGTATAGACGCTAACTAAAAAAAAAACAGATGCTTATGCGTCTTGTTTTATCTTCAACAGACTACAAGGCATTTTATGCCAGTGTCTCAGGTATACCACTATTCAGTAAGGCTATTACGCCAGTGCTTCAGGTGTACCACTATTCAGCAAGGCTTTTACGTTAGTGCTTCAGCAAGGCTTTTATGCCAATGCTTCAGGTGTACTACTATTCAGCAAGGCTTTTATGCCGGTGCTTCAGGTGTACCACTATTCAGCTAGGTTTTTTACGCCCGTCAAGAATTTACGCTCATGAGCAGCTGTTTTCAACAGAAAGTTCAAAGGCAGATAATTGCTTACGATCGGACTTACCACTTAGGTTAAATGGTTTGGCTCTAATAGTGGATGAATCTACGTCTGGTGATTGGGCGTACAAAGGAACGCCATTGGAAAGCATCACCATTGTCATTTGTTGGAGAACGACATTGCAAAAAGTTATCTTCAGAGGAATAAGAATGAGAATATATGAAACATTCTCGGCTATTTATAAAGACTGAAGAAACTGTTGGGAGTCTATTTCGGGAAAAGATCCTATTGAAAGGCTCTCGTAACCACAAGACAGACGCCACGTGTCGGTTTGTTTCTTGGGAATGAACAACCATAGAAGCAGTCAAAAGAAGTGTTTAAACAATTCGGTGCATCAATAGATGAGATCAACATCAAAATTTTATTTATAAGGGGGGGAGTGGCCCCTACAGATAAAAGAGTCGCAATACATAAAATATTATTTTTTGTCTCCTTCGTTGGGCTGACGAAGGGAGGCACCTAACTCACGCATATTGCGAATCCCGGAGCGACGCATCAGATTAAGTAATGCTTCTACATCTCCTGCTCCCTCATACGCAGTTGAAGGACCGCCATCGATGCGACTGAAGACTGCTGGAGTCAGTCCAAAGCACTCTAAAAGGTTGCATGCTCGCTCAAAATCAAGCCTGGAGCTCGAATCCTCTTTGTTGGTAATCTCGTTCTTTGGCGCCATGACAATACGAGGATGAATGGTAAGAATGAAGAAATTATTCTTATTTATACAAATCAAATTAACTCTTCATATTCCTTATGGAAAATTGCTCATTATTAATGCAAACTCGGGAAGATGAGGAAGCATTCGAAAGTTTCGAGAAAGAAATTCATTGTGACGGTTAAGTATTGACTGACACTATTTTCTTGAAAATTATGCCGACTGTTGGATATCCCCGCTTTTACACGGATGACGGTTACGTATCCCGAATTTTACGCTGACTGATCAAATTTCAACTTTTACGCTTCTGTTCAAAGTGTTTCAAATTTTGGAGATATTTGAAAACTTTGAAGGGGGTCTTGTAGGAGCGTAAAAAGTGCTTCACAGAAAGAGTCAAAGTGGTAGATCATTCCACTCAAAATTTATCTACTTTACGCCGCAGAGAGGCTAAATACTTTACGCCCAAGACAAGACTAATCGCTTTTACGCCTAAAGCAGCCAGGGTCAAGACAATGATTTTACGCCTATGACAGGCTAACTAATTTTTTACGCTGGACAAAGCTGTCAAGTCTTGCATTTAATGCAAAAGTCTGACATGAAGATATTAATGATGGCATATACCACAGAATTCAAAGGAATTTATTTTTACACAGAGACCAATGTTGTCGTTTAGTATGTGGACTGAGCTACTTTACGCTCACACTATGGCTTCTTTTACGCATGAAGACTATACAAGCTTCTACGCTTAAACAGTTGACGTGTGCGTAAAGTCTATTTGAGCTATTTTACGCTCAAGGTTATTTAACAACCACTTTACGCGAAAAGTCTATGTCAGGGCTATTTTACGCCTAGTCTACTGCTTTACGCTCAGAGTACATTGGGGCTATTTTTACACCCTATTCTTTCTGATCAATTTGGAACGTGGTTTGCCTACATGGCTTTTATGCCACACATCCCGAAGAATGTGTGTACGTGCATCCTATTCTTAATAAAATGATGGGACACGTGTTAACGTATACAGAGGATGACTTTGGTCGTGGGTGGCGGTTGTCAGCGTAAAGACGGAACTTTCGTTGAGTTTTTACGCACAAGAGCCCAAGTCTATAAATAGACTTATTTTTTAACGGGGACAGAGACAGAAGAGGAGAGAACAGAGAGACTAGAACTCAGAGATTTTGATTCTCCAGAGCATTCTACTTCAATCTTTCTTTCAGAACAGAGTGAAGCAAAGCAGGAAAGCATTCGGCCTCGCCATCAGTGCCCAAGTGCGTCGATACCTTTCTGGTGACTTAGTTCTTCCGGTTGTTCAACTTCAAGCAGCGATCTTCATCATCATCGTATGGTCCAAGGAACAAAGTGATCATTTACAGATCAGACTTCCATAGCAATACTTTTCCAGAATCAAATTTGTACTTCTTGTACTTTTTCTCATTTTATTTTCAAAAGCCAATTTTTCTGGCATTTTGTTAAGTGAAACAATCTCAACTTATTACAATTCAAGTTCTAAAACATGAAAACTAAACCAAGTCTACTAGCTAGTCTCCTGATCACTCCTGAGTGTGGGGCCAAAGGTAGCTAAGCCATCTCCTGCTCCAAGGCAAGTAGGACAAATGTCCTCAGGGCAATCATCTGTAATATTTTCAACAGGTCCAGTCAGGACAGGAACGAGCACAACTCATATAGAAAACCCAAGTAAATGACAGAAAACTATAAAGCAGTTATGGACAATTTTATTAATGAACATGGTAGTTTATATTCAGGTGATGGTATAGAGAAACAGTTAAGATACAAGGATAGTAAGGTAACTAAAATAAAAGAAGAATTATGGCAATAAAGACTGTAAAATAAGATTCTAGCTGAACTAGAGTAACGTGATAACTCCAGACAGTAAATATAAGACAAGTGTAGATCCAATGTAAATCCAGTACGAGACGAATATAATAGAAGATGAATCCAGTACAAGATGATTCTAGTCATGATCAAGAATCCAGGTGAGACCAGCTATATTCTATCAGTGTATTTTAAAATACCGAGATCGATATGTAAACGACTATAGGTATCAGGCACATCGCACACTCGGCCAAGTGTGGGATGGCTATGCTTCAAATAGATTCCAGTTTGGAGATTCCAAATTTGGGGTATGTCTACATGTCTTACTCAATATTTCCCCGCTGCAATACAAGTGAATCCAGAATTCGACACGAGAATCGAGATGAGTCCATCCAAATATGATGATACCATCAATGATTCCAGAATGATTCCAGTAATAGAAGCCAAACATGATGATACCAACAATGATTCCAGTAATAGAGGCCAGACAAGATGGTATGTGTGTCGCATACATGAATCCAGAAATATCCATACGTGTTGTAACAGAGAATCACATAGAACTAACTAGAACTGAAGTACAATAATTGACAAGTAAATAAGAGAACTATCAGAGAATGTACTCGCCTGATACTCTGAAAAGAGCAGTGTAATATCAGATGTCTGCAACGGAGTCACAATGTCCTAATCAGAGCAATATGGGTTATAATGTGTTTAAAATATGGTAAATGAAGTTTACAATGCAACTATTTGATTCTAGGTCAATCTAGGTCAAAGTCAACTCTTGGTCAACCCTCAAGTTAAACTAGATTAAACTTTTAGGGTTTTGGGTTAACTCTAGTCAAGCTAGGTCAATTGGTCACATTTAGGCTTAATGTTGACTTTTTGGTCAACTCTAGTCAATCTCGAACTATTGGGTCAAACCTTGGTCAATTCTAGGGTTTTAGTCTTGTGCGAACTATATATTGCCAGGCTATTGTAGCATTAAACCTCACATAATCCTAGTTTTAACATCCTATAGATAAACTATGACTCAAAGTATACTAAGGATACAACTCAACCCTTTATCACTACACTCATCTCACATCTATAATATATATGTATATATATATACATGTGAGCATGCCTCAAAGTTATTCCTATATATACATATAGATATATCCCATATCTATATTACCTTATAATATATATATGGTACATACTAGATATGGACTTAACTGTTATACCCCTGTATATATATATTTATGAAGATTCAAAAGGTAATCAAATAGGAAATGAGACTCATTACACCAACCTAGACTGAACAAGAGGTTGCAGCACTGAAGTGAAAATGCAATGACTTGACTATGCTATAGTGTCCGGACATCCTGAACTAGATGAACTTATGACCACCATCAACAGTTGCTACCCAAACCCATATAAATAATATATGAAAATACTTAAGATATCAAGGAAAGGGAGAAGAAACTGAACTAAAGAGGTTGTAACATGAGTTGATGTTTACTAGGACCTGAATGTATATGGCTAGACATTGGGTTCCAGGGCTTAAACAAAACAAAAGGAATATGCAAGTCTGGACAGATCCACCATCAACACAGCAAGGGTATGGACTCTAAATACAGAATGTTGTAACATACCTGCTAGTCCTATGATACCAGTATGCATGACAAGTTATTAGGTACTGAACAAAAGATAATGGACAGAACCCATTTCTACAGATCAAAGAATAACTGATACCGAAGGAGGTTAATTGAGTATTTAGAGCAGATGGTGAACCATCAAAGTGTCAAACAAGTGTATAAACTGTAGTATCCAAAATAACATGTGTGTGTGATGTGTGTGAGCTGTGGTCGAGTGATGTGCAAGTGCAAGTGAGTGTCAAGTGTGAGTGTCCAGCATGCGATGCATGTGTCAACGTATCATGATGTCCACCACGTGTCTCTGGATGTTTCCAAGTGGTGTCCAAGTGTAAACAGTAAGAGAACAAGTGAAATTGGGTGTGTGCGAGCATGGACTGACACTTGCGGGTTGGATATCTCTTTGATTACTCAACCAACTCGAGCCAAACCTCATAAACCATGTGTCAGTGACTGCCCCTACCTGCCCAACAAGTGTCACCCAAAATCGTGTCGTGTCCAGTGAGTTTGGACACGACAGCAACAGGGGAGTACACAGTGTATTAAAGACAGCACAGAGGAGTGCATAGTATCTCGTGCAGGCGTGTTACAGAGTCGTGCGCATGACACACGACACGTGACACATCGTGCTCGTGTCTAGGGGTAGAGGAGGACTAGTGGTAGGAGTCTAGGTGTCTGTATCGAGTCGGGGTCGTGTCCTGTCCAAGTTTTAGCCCCGTATCAGATACGAAATTTCGACCAACCACAGCCAGTGCAATGTCAGTACACGATCGATTTTTTCGCGCACACTGAACAAGGACCCATGAAATTTCATGGACATGATGTTAGTGGGTGCCCCCACGTGTCCATGAAGTTTCATGGTACATGGTGCCGTGTCGTGTCCTGTGTCGACCCCGAGCAGCTGGAGAGCCGTACGAACCCCGTGCGGTGTCTCGTGCTGCGTGTCCATGCCCTAAAATAATGTCCAAACATCCCTAAAATTGACTCAGTCGATTTGATATATGTTCTAAACCTAATTAGCTATAAATACATGTAATTAGTTTTGCAAATTACTAAAATTCATTTCTACGTGGCATTTCACCCAACACTTATTCAAAAACTCCGATACGTGTCCGATACGAACACGAAATGGACACAAATTCCTACCAAACTTGGGCTATACCTAGGGGAACCCTAAATAGATGCATCTATGTAAAGAAATCAGGGATTCATTAGGGTTTGTAGGGTTTTACCTATTGAGAGTTCAAACTCAATGTAACGAGCCTAGAGTCGATGTCTTTCTTGATTTGGTACAGTTCAAATGTCCTCAAACCTTGCTAGCAAGCCTCCACAAGTCTCCTCTATTGTTGGGGATGATGATGCAATTGATTTGACTCAATTTGGACTCAATTTGGATTACATGGGAGAAGTTTAGGAAAGAACAAATTAGGGTTCTTTCTAGGTATTAAAAAGAGGCAAGGGCTCTTAAGTGTGATACTTATACGAGGGGGGCTTGTATGGCTGGCCAAACTAATAGAATTAGGGTTTGGCAATAGCTAGATGTGTGGCTAAGGTTCTTCCACCCAATTTCAAGTCCTCATATTAGTTCAATTAGTTCTAAGGCTTCTTTTTACAAATGTCTCAAGGAGGAAATATCCTACTTAGGAATATCTAGATATTACTAACCTTGGCACTTAGTAGGAATGTTCTAACCATGATTCTAACCTCAAGACTAATCTAGATTAGGTTAAGCTTCTTGGTTAGTCTCTAACAATTCAATTAGCACAATATTAATTAATCAAAATTCATTTTCATTAAAAGTCAAAAATGACCAAAATATTCTTAGGCTAAAATGTTGTAATTAGTCATGCTAATCACATGACTAGGCTCCCTTGGTCATGGTTAGTCTCTAGGCTTAGCAAAACTAGGGTTTAACTAGTTAACCATCAAAATCATAATTCAATATTTTAAATAATTAAAAACCACCAAAAATTACAATATGATTTAAATATCATTATTAAATGATTATAATTACAAAAGTTCAAAATTACCCTCATTTGGAAAATTGGATGTTACACTTCATCATCGCATCTGAAGCTCTGAGCAAAAATCTGAAAAATATGGCCGGCTCCCACCGATTTCAGCATTACCACTCCTCTAGTGGCTGTCCTATCATCACTCACCTGGCCAACGCAGACGACATCCTAATTTTTGCTTCTAGCAACGTGGGCTCTATAGAGGTGGTTAACTCCACCCTACAGAGACACACTAGATGCTCTGGACTGCATGTCAACCCTAGCAAGAGTGTCATTTATGTCCACCACTCAGCGAACAGAGACCACTCCCTTACTCTCTCTAATATCACCTCCTTCGCAGTCGTGTACCCCCTTTTACTTATTTAGGCTGCCCACAAGTGTACGGTAGATATAATGTGGGCATCTTCGATGGTCTAGTGGGAAAAATCAGGAAAAAGATTGAGGGTTGGCACAATACGATTCTATCACCCAGAGGGAAGATGATTCTGATTCAACATGTGCTCTCGTCCATCCTTATTTACACCCTAGCAGCCTGCTCTCCTCCAAAGAAGGCCTCACTTCTTTAGAAAATATTTTTGCTGACTTCTTTTGGGGGCACAGCGAAGGCAAGGATAAATATTATTGGGCCAGTTGGGACACCATGGCCAGACCTACGGCAGCGGGGGGGGGGGGGGGGGGGGAGGGGAGGGGGGCTCAGTTTCTACAGACTGGCGCATGTCGTCGACACTTGCTCGATAAAGTTGTGGTGGAAGCTCTGAGAGAGCCGTTCGCTTTGGGCTCGGTTCATGAAGGCCAGGTACTACAAGCACACACACCGTCTGTCGCTCCTGCGAATAGCAAATCCTCCGCCTCGTGGCGACGCATCCTGAATGGTTGCCGCCTCGCTGAGCCTTGCATCCGGCTTCAGTTGGGCACGGAATATTCGTCTCTATTTAATGAGAGATGGCTCGTGGACGACCTTCTCCTCCCTCGTCCGAGTGCCCCCCTCCAATAGTGAGATCAGAGACCTGTGCACTAGCGAGGGAGGGTAGAACTGGGAGAAGGCTCAGGATTGGATAAGGGAGGAGACAGCTGCTGGCTTGGCTGTTTAGGGTTTGGAGGTTGGCCAAGTTCTGACTCTTTGAGGTAGACCCTAACAGCCCACGGCTCATTCATCCTAGCATTCGTGAGAAGCACGGTTCGAGGCATCGAAGCACCGTCCCCTCTGATCGGGCCTTTTTGGCAGACCTGTATTTCTAAAAAATGGTCCTTTCTGATTTGGAGAGCACAGCACAAGAAGCTTCCTACAGACGACGCCCTTACCACCATCGGCTTCAGCTTAGCTTCAACATGTCACTACTGTTCGGAGCGTAGAACCGAAAATGCGGAACACATTCTTTTGTCTGGCGACCTGGCTTCGCACGTGTGGAACGCTTTATTTCAGAGGTACGGCCAAAGTCCGGTAGTTGGGGGCTTCAACGATCTTCTGGCGTCCTGGGGCAAGGCCTCTCATGGCCACCAGATCATCGCAGCCGCCATCATGTGGGTCAATTGCAAGAACCGCAACAAATTCAGATTTGAAGGGAACCAATATTCTCCTATCCAACTGATTAAAGAGGCTCACAGACAGATTCTCAAAGTCAGCAGACAATACAAGCACGCCCGGGATGGTTTCTGGCACTCTATCTTTAGCTGAATTGTCCCTTCGTCAGAGTTTTAGGTTTTGAGCGGGAGCTCGCTTTGGCTTCCTAGCTCCTTTACTCTTCCTTTTTTCGGCCATGTCAGGGCCCTCTCACTTATAAATGTTACGGCATTTTGCGCCTTTATATGAACATATATATATATATATATATATATATATATATATATATATATACCTGAAATATCTGTGCAACACTCAGTACTTGTCCAAATACTCTGTAGTAACTGCTCAGCAAATACCTAGAGAGACCACAAGGTCCTCAGAGGGACGTACCAAGATACAGAAATAGCATGCCATAATATAAACTGAATAAATATAAAATGAACAACCCAGATCATGACACAGTCTAATATCATGTCATCAAAGCAGTGAACCATATCTATAACCTGTCAAGAACAAAGGATGGCACACCGATCTGCAATAAGACACTGTCCCATAACAAGCCCGGTATAGGTACATGAACTAACCATTCTATGTCTATGCATGTTGAAGACTAATTTGGAACGTATGAGTAGTGAATAAGGATATAGCACCGAAGCACGAGCCAGTGTCGAAGCACGAGCCGATAATCATACGTATACTAGCATACCTCTCGACCATACCTAGCGCGCAGCTAGTGGCTGCTGCTGGATATATCCACTGGTGCATGTATGTGCCCATAAGCTAGTAACCATAACCCATAACCGGGTAACAATGAGGCTAAAATGACTGTCTGTCCCATACGCCTACTAATTTTCTTCCCCGCCCCTGAACTGTGTGAGTCATATCCAAGACTCAGACAATCCATATCTTAATGTGAGTCTCTATGTCACGCCTATGTCCCAAAATACTTAAGACTAGGAATGCAAGCATGGAAGCTAATACGATCTGGAATAAGTTCTAATTTAATGGACTTATGATAGTTGTACTACGTTGAAGAAGTGTACTAAACCTACGCTATTATAACTATATCTCAATCACATATAGGTTAATAAAGCAAGAATGAACAATATGTAATACATGTTCGAGCAAACTCGAGAATGAAATAAGTTTGCAAAACTAGGCTAATGCGCAGAGTATATCATGATAAGAAATAGATAAAGTATGAAAGAATGATGAAATAATACTACAAGTAGTACCTAAAGCATGAAGACGCAAATATACCATTTACCTATATATACTATAAGCTCAGCAACAACCTGGAAAGATTACTAGGTCCTCAGAGGGACGTAACAAGATATAGAAGGAACATGCCATAATATGAGCTGAATAAATATAAACATAAAATAAATAGCTCGTATCATAACACGGTCCAGTATCCCATCATGAAAGTAGCGAATCACCCATACAACCAAACAAAAACAAGATGTGGCACACTATTCCATGACAAGACACTATCCCATGCCATAATATGAACTGAATGAATAGCCTGACCCACCACACGGTCCACTATCTCATCATCGAAACATGAAAGCACACCCACAACCAAACAGGGACAAGGGATGGCCCACTATTTCGTGACAAGACATTGTCCCATGCTATGGTTCGGGATAAGTACAACATCTCAGTGTACTATGTGAATGCATGTTAAAAATGACGTAGGGCATATGGGTAGGTGATAAGTATATAGCACCGAATTACAGGACGGTATCAGATCACGAGCCGATGCTATGAACTATGTGCTACGAGCCAAATAGAAAACTATAAAACTATGGGGCTCATGACTCCGTAGTGTGCTGGCTAATTCAGGTCGAGTTTATCGCTTTGGTTATGTTATTGTACAAATGCGAGCCTACAATTATGATTAAAGAGTATTAGGAATCTCATCCATTTGTTGAATTATCGCCTTTGAAATCAAAATTCTTCCTCTCTTATCATGCATCCTGCTTACTTCTGTACCATCCCCGTGAAGCTTTTCTTTTGTAGAGAAATCAATCTTCGTTGTGGATGCATGGCTAACGGAGTCGACCAGACCAACGACGCCACTCCAAGTGTTGGTAGGACTCTAGAAACACCAAAGAACCTAACTCTCGGAGAAGTTCCAGCCAACCCAATGACTCCAGCACTGTTCATACCCCAGCTCTGATTTAGCACGAGGGCCAGACCTCACATACCCAGACTCAACAGGAAGATCAATTGCCTCTACCACCATCATTTCCGAATCAGTTACCACATGTAGCGTACCCGCATCAGCCTTTTGAATAGATGTCGTAGATGCCCTAGTCAGATGACCAGCCCCAGATGTTCCAGTTCTTCCTGACTATGATGCAGCAGTATATGCAATAAAGTGAGGTCATGAGACAGAGCTTGATGATGTTCTTGGAGAGGCTGAAAGCACTAGCACCTATACCAGTACGTGCATCGGCACACGCTCAGCCAATAGACACGATCAAGGGCTATCGGAAGATGAACCCAAAGATATTTGAGGGCAAGGAGACACCAGAGGAGGTCACCGCGTGGATCATCAACACTCAGAAGCTTCTCGACGCTTCGCATCTTCCTGAGGATTTATAGATGATAGCCATTCGGACCCAGCTCGAAGAAAATACACATCACTGGTAGGAGTCGATCGAGCAAGATATAGGCAGAGGTTAGACTAGGGAGCAGTTCTTGGAGTATTTTAATGCGAAGTACTACCCCGCTACAGTTCGACACGCTTTCTATGATCAGTTTCTCTATCTCAAGTAGAGGAATATGACCGTAGATGAGTACGATACATAATTCAGTCATCACAATAGGTTCGATATCATCCTGATACCGAACGAAGTAGAGAAGGCACAGAGGTTACATCATTGATTGACGAAGGAGCTCCAGAGGTATACTATAGTGAAGTCCAGAGTTTTGTACCCCGAGGTGTTAGCAGATATCTGTCTCCAGGAGGATATCAACAAAGACCAAGACCCAGTGCTTCCGAAGCACCCTACTGTCGCAGCCACACCAGCCAAAGAAACGTAAGGAGGACCCATTCAAAAGCCAGGTGGACTTTATTAGCAGAGAGTCACCACGTATCTAGCTCAGGAACTCTCAACTTCATTATTGTGGCAAGAAAGAGCATATTCAGAAATACGGCAGAAGAAGACTAGGTCAGTATCTGATATACGGATCTGATCAACACCGAGCCAAGGAGTGTCCACAACATCGAAATAAAGGATTATAGATACTACAGCAAAAAGTACCTCAAGAACCTAGGGCACCCGTTCTAGCAATTATTGTAATGCCCCACTCCCAACATACGTAGGACTAAGTACGTAGACATGCCAGCTGCATACATACGAAGTATAATACAATATATGGAAACCTCGTATGTATACATAAACTGTAAAATGCAGTAACCACGACAACTAATCTCATCCACAAAAATATAAGATAAATAATGATATCATATAATCCACAAAGAATTGTCTTTATACAAGATGTTGGGCAGAGACAGATCCACTACCAACCATTTAACTAAAAAATGTACAAAGAACGGATAGATAAAAATGGCTATGAATGATCCAAGAGCAATCCTCCTCGACAGAAAGGGAAGATCGAGATCTTGGCTAGAGCACCTGCGAAACATCACGAAAAGCACACACCTGAAGAGATCACCAGGTCCTCAGAGGGACGTAAGAAGATACATAATATCATGCCATATAAACTGAATATACAATGCTCAATAATAAGTAAAATCAGATTATAGCACGGTCCAATACCTACCTTTGAATTAGCGTACCATCCCTCCAACCAAACAAGGATAGGAGATGGCACACTAACCCACGATGAAGTATCTTCCCAAGCCATGAACCCAATATGGTATCCGGACCACAACAAGGTTCAGTACCTTCTCATCAGAGTAGTGAGCCACATCTATAACCAAACAAGGACAAGATGTAGCAAACTAGTCCGCATCAAGTTACTGTTCCAAGTCACGGTCGGATACAAGTACCCAAACCAAGAGTACTCGTACCTAACGGTTAAGGTAGCCTAACCAGTCTAAGTGTATGCAGTTTTAAGAACATCCTCCAATGCATGGGCCCTGGCTAAAATGGGATCGGCATGGTCCACTAATGGGGCACTAGAGGACCAGTAGTGCATAACGTTTTGCAGAACATCAGTGGTCGTCAGTATCAATGGGTAATCTCATCCACGTCTCCGACGGAGCTCACGGGTTACAAAAGGTAAAGTGTATAGTAGCCCATACGCTAAGGAATTATCGTCCCTGCCCAATGCCTACCTTGTTGTATCTACAACACGTATACTCTCTATTAACCGCTAAGTCAAACTAATCATGTAATGCTATTAGCAGTTAGTCCTATCGCATGGCTTATACGTACTTGTGGCCAACCAATCACGCATGTCCGAGTTCTATATGCGACTCGCAACTCCGTGGCACAAATATGTCAAGGCCTATGAATGCAACACACAAAAGGTGGTCCTTTTAATCTAAGTTCAATGTGTATGAAAATTGCATATAGCAGGAAATAGAACTGAAGAGTAAAATTCTATCTAATTATGCCATGTATCACAGTTTATTTTGCAAAAAGTAAATAATAAGTAAATGCATAAAATATGAGCTAAAATAAATAGACATCAAATGGCAAGGTATCTTGCCTGCGGTTGTGTGCAGAAAGGGCGACATCCAATAGCTCAAATAGACAGATTAGTGAGGCATAGAAAGTCAAATCTCACAAACGTCCTCGGATGCTGAAATAAACACCACAAACATTTCTAGAATATGAAAAATAGCAGGGATAGACTACCCATAAGTCCAATTCTGGACACAGGGGCAAAATCATAATTTTTAGGTCAAAACGATGTTCGCCGTTGGACCCATTTTGTACCAAAAAGTATGCCAGTACCTACGGTCTCTAAAGTCATCAAACTACATGTTTACATGATTAGGCCGTGGAGAATAGGATTTAGATTAAGTAGAAAAAGATTGGATCGAATTTGGTTTGGAATCGAATTTGATTCAAATACTTATACTATCGAGTCTTTCTCTTTTTTCTGTTTAAAAGTATATATATATATATATATATATATATATATATATATATATATATATATATTTATATTTATATATATATATATATATATATATATATATATATATATATATATATATATATATATATATATATATATTATATATACTATTTTTTTTAAAAACTATCAAGTCTTTCTCTTTCTCTTATATATATATATATATATATATATATATATATATATATATATATATATATATATATATATATATATATATATTTTTTTTTTTATATATATGTATATATGTATATATGTATATATATATATATATATATATATATATATATATATATATATATATATATATATATATATATATATATATATATATATATATATATATAAGTAAATTGTATATATGAATGCATATAAAAAAATTATATAAAAATATATATTTTTATAAAAATCTAAATATCTAAACTTTATTTTATATAAATATTTACCTTAATAAATATACCTATTATATATATTAGAAAAATCATTTCTAAGGAAATAAATAAATAAACAAATAATGATATTGTTGGTTGTAATAATGATAATAATAACAGTAATAAATATATTAATAATAATGGTAATACTAATGATAGCAAAAATTAATATGAACAATAAATTAGGAGGGTTATAATAATGGGGAGGCCTCACATTATTACTAGTATATTTTCTTACAGACAATATAAATTTTAAATCTCAAAAATATAAATAATAAATGAATATTAAAAATGGAACAACATATCCATGATACAATTAGATGAATTTAAACAATTAAATATCCAAATAAAATAAATCTAGTGGCACCTACAGCTAATATGCTAGTCAAGGCACTTGACTGCACTAGTCGTACCATATTGTCTGGTCAGTGTACGTAACAAATTTTTTGGGCATGACTAGGGCTACATTTATAAATAATAACAAAATAATTAAAAAACAAATTATTTAAGAAATTAAAATTAATAGTAAAAATCCTCCAAATTTTTTGGGGGATTACATCATATCCAACATATAAAAATTTCGTCATCGAAATTAAAATAAAACTTAATATAACAAAACAAAATATAATATATATTGAGGCTGAACACGAAAGAAGAGTAAGTAAATCAAATCATAAATCGGTTTCGAAAAGATAGAGGTGGTAGTTGTAGAAGGGATCCCAACTGACAACATATCCTACAAGAGAGGGTACTCTTAGCCTTGCATGGATCATGGGTATCTAGTCGTCTTTAGGAAATGGGTTGAAATTGCATGGTTAAAAATCAAATGGGACAAAAATAGGCATCTATGGTTTGCTTAAAGGAAACTGTGTCATACATGTGACGTATTTGAAATGGAGCACAAGATGGTGCATTTATGTAGGACATGTATGTCATATGTGTAGAGTAGCTAGTCTAGTTCATAAGTATGAAGTATGTGGGAAGAAAATAGCTATTGTTGCGCTCCAAATATCAAAGTCACGGTATAGGCTATTAGATGATTTGGATTGAAGTGGATGTTATAAGCCACTGATTTATTAGCTAAATTGGAACCAATCTATCCTAATCATTTGCTAACTCAAAGAAGCCCTATGTTTCTTAGAGAGGATTGCAATATATGCATTACAAAAATTTATGTTTCTCGAAATTAAAGCTAAGACATGATACTACGATATAATAGAATTTGAAAATCAAGGTCACGTTCTTTTACCGCAATTATCTAAATGCACGAGCAAAGAGATACAAAATGCATTACGAAGATCGTATCGCAACTTCCAAACAGATGAAAGAATAGTTACGAATGGAATCCAAGTTTGGCATACCATTCTAAGGGGTAGAGTACACTTAGTTCAAGGTTTTACCCAAATTATAGAAGTTGGTTAATCGTGGAAAGCACAACAATAGGACTTCTAAGAAGGTCAAATTTTGAGGATATGTATGAGAATATGAGGTACTTCTGATCGTAGTCACATACTCCAAAGGAAGCCTAGGTATCACTTATTTAACATTGCCCATATCTTGACCATGTTCATCAAGGCAGCAGGAGAAGTCTTGGTCGACCATAACAGAAAATGAGTTGGTACAACGGGATTCCATTCATCGTATATCATAGGCTATGAAAAGATATGGTTAAGGAATTTATGGAAGGGGATTTGTGCACCAAGAGATGGAGCCGACATAATAGGTATAGGGACCTATTTCATAAAGTTTAGTTTTTATGGTCCAAATACGACGATATACATGGATAGATTAATCTTGGTCATAATGGATTTTCTAATTGGACATCAATCTTTGATTGAATAAGTTCTTGGTTTTAATCTATATTGGCCGAACAAGATCCACAAAAGTTAATCTAAACCATTCCTATTAGGTGAGGGTAGCCTAGAATAAGTTCCAACTCATGTGGTTGGGCTAATTGCCTGCCGGGTTGGTTAAGTAGGTTCTGTAAGTCTTGAAGATGTGCTTTTCGTGACTTTTGGGTGTAAGTAGCACACGGGAACTCAATTGAGTGGCACACTAGTAGCATGTGTGTGGTGGGCTTCGAATAGATCACAACCATATTGGGTCGAAAGGTTTAAGTCGAGGTTGAATCTCTAATTGAGGTTGGAAAGTACATTGGTAGTACAGTAAGGGTTATAGCTAGCCTTTTTGACCTGAAAATTGTAGCATAAAAATATAGTACAAGAGGAGGTGTTTGAATGGGACATGATATGCTTAAATGAAGGTAGACTCTGTTTGCCATTAAAATTCTTTTATTGCAAATTTTAATACAAACAGAACAATATTACAATATAGGACTTAGATGTAGTCCTAGGAGTACACTTTTGTTTATCTGGGTCCCTTGTACCGATGGAGTGAGCGGTAATGTGTTGACTCCGTTGACGATCTGACGACGGTTATCGGTTCTCTGAAGGTTCGGATTGCTCTGGGTGCTGGAGCTTGCTGAGAGGAGGAAGACGTTAAGTGTCTGTATCTGCCTCTCTGGTGGTATGTTTGTCCGTTTTCTGTGTGTTCCTTGTGTGTGTGAGAAGAAAATGATCCCTCTATTTATAGCTTTGCAGGCTGGCTGCTCATGCGCGCATGTAGGATGCGCCTGTACGTGGGGACTCCACGTGGTGATTGCTGATGGAGGCGCATGGACGATACGCCTTGATCGAGGGGTTGAATTCTTCATGCTGCTGTTGTGAGCCGACACGTAGCAGAGAAGAGGATCTTACTGTTGCTGAAATCTTAGGTGAGTTGAGTCAAAGGACATATGTCGTCGACTCATGGCTCGGAGATCTCGGATTTGATGGGGGAATGATCTGGTAAGATGCGCCTAGGACTGGGCGCATGAGGAGACTTTGGCTCGTAACCTTTAGGAGTCACGAACCGTTCTGGGCGCATGGCTTTTGAGGCGCATGCAGAGCTTTAATGGTGACTTTCCTTCTGTCTTTTGGGATCAGAGAGCAGTCTGGGGCACATGGCTTTTGAGGCACATGCCGAGCTTCAAATGGAGACTTTCCTTCTGTCTTTAGAGATCAGTGAAAAGTCTGAGGTGTATGGCTTTTGAGATGCATGCCGTTTTGAGCGCATGGCTGCGGAGGCGCATACAAGTGGTTGGGTGGCCACGTGGCAGTAGCCGTCGGAGTAAAGTAATGATGATGCTGACGTTGCCGACGCTTTGTCTTCTGAAAAAGCTGTCAACTATTCAGACTTTGGGAGGTGTGCTGCCAACTCTGTCAGTTCAGCATTTAATGTTTCTGATATTCGATGGACAGCTGAGTGGACACGTCGATTGGCATTCTGCTAGGCGTATGGGGATGCATGGGGGCGCATCCTCTGTGATGCGCTTGGTGCTGAAGGGCGCGTCTGTGTTTATGCGCTTGAAGCTGAAGGGCGCGTCTGTGTGATGCGCGGACTGGCCGGCGCATCCGCTTCGTGACACGTCTTTTAATGATGCGACTATTACGATCTTCGAGTGTTTTAAATAGCCGTTTTGACTTGGCTGAATTCGAAGAGTCTGGTTCATCCATTTAATGCAAATTTATTGCACGAAATTCGGAGAGCCATCCACTTGGCACATGAGTTTGATTTGTCCGGCCTATAAATAGTGGCATGGAGAGAGTTTGCTTCTCATTCTCTCACGTTCTTCCGACATGAACTTGTTTACTCAGATGTATTCTGTTGATGAGATGCTCCCGAGGGTGAAGATGCGACGCCATGTCTTCATTGATGCACTTGAAGGTGACTGTTACATCCAAAAGTCGGAGTCGAGGGCTTCTGAGGCAGGCGGAAGGTGCCTGTTGCATCCAAAGATCGGAATGCTCGAGCCTCGTCTTCGTTGTGTAGGAAGAGCCGCAGATCGGAATGGCAGTGCTGCAGCTTTGGGGGCTCTTTCTTCCTTCAAAGTGGGTCTTGCCCACTCTGGTTGTGTTGAAAGCTGCTCCTTTAGCCGCAGTTTCGATTACGGTCTTCCTTGGTCTTTGGAGGCTCTTTCGAAGCCTCCCCTGGCCACAGGTTGGCTTGCGGTGCTCTTTTCTTCCTCAGTTAGAGGGTAAATGCTTCATTAGTCGAAGCATTTCGACGGCGGTGAGCCTGGCTGGAAGAGCGGCACATAACTGGGCTGCTGAAGGGATGTACATAACTGAGCTGCTTGAAAGGATGCGCCCTACTGGGGCGCATGGTGGGATGCGCCTGACTGAGGGCGCATGGTGATTGCTGCACCTATTTGAGGGTGCATGGTGGCTGCTGGCTGTATACTTAGGATCTTTTCTTTATAGAAATTCTCCTTTGTACGACCTTTTCTAGACATGTAATAGACTTTTATATGTATAATAAAAAGTCCTCTTTCGATGTCTATATTGGCTATTTTTGCTGTGAAGTACTTTGTCCGAGCTCTGGCGGATGTAGTGTATGGCGTATAGGCTTTCTGGTTCTGAAATTCCATGCTTCTACAAGACCCCCTTCAAAGTTTTCAAAACTTTTGGATAAGTTTTGGAATACTTTGAATAAGAAGCATGGTGGTAGAGGCGCATAACTGTCGGGGCGCATAGATGCTCCGCGCATCAGTGATGGGGCGCATGCTCCGCTTAGTTAATACAAATGATAACGCCTTGGTAACCGAAAAGATTAATGATGATCTTTTTTTTGGTTTTATTTGCGGTTGTCTCTTCACAGAACCCGAGACGACGGCTGAGGTCACTCTTTATCGGTTCACGCGTGCGACCACGCCTATAAATAGGCGTGAGATGGAGAGAGAGAGTTCTTCTTCTCTTTGCCTTTGCTTCTTTCAGAGTTCTTCTTCAAAACCCTAACTTTCTTCTTCAAAAAGAATGGCTCCCAAGACTCCTTGCGGCGGTGCTGGCAAGGGGAAGGAGCCGGCAGAGTTTGCCGAAGAGGATGCTCCTGTCACCATTGTGACTCTGGCCGACGTTCGACCCGCGGTGACGGGTGGGTACCGTTTCTTCCTCTATTTTCTTTGTTCAGACGAGCTTTGGATCATACTGTGCCCTAACTCTCTACTGCCGACGCGCATGGACTTCTGTCCTGATGATGCGTCGAGGTTCTATCCCACAGACGTGCATAGGTTTAGGCCTTTATTATGCACCGTGGTTTAACTGCTGACGCGTATGGGTTTACACCCTGATGATGCGCCGAAGCCTCCGCTGACGCGCATGGGTTCACACCCTGATGATGCGCCGAAGCCTCCCTGCCGAGGCGCATGGGTTCACACCCTGATGATGTGCCGAAGCTTGACACACTTTATCTTTCTGCCTGACTTTTGTTTTTGTTGTGTCAGTGTTGATGACAATCCCTTTGCTGAATAAGGTCCTTCTAGATGCTTCTCTTTGTTAAATGGGAGTTGATTTTGACGAGGCAGTTATCAACCCTGCGAAGGATGCTATCTTACAGAACCAACCTCTTGAGAGAGTGATGCAGATCCAGAACCAGTTGTCGATTTTCCGCCAGAGTATGATGGAGAGTGGTAAACTGAAATCTGCTGAATTCGGGGATGTGACTTTCTTAAAACCTGCCTTTTTGTTTGGTGACCGACTAATCTCTTCCGAAGCGAAGATACTGAAGATCAAAGAAGACTGGTTCTTCTCCGTAAAACGCATGGTTCTGTACATGCGACAACTTGACCGCCAGTTGCCGTTGATGGCCTTCTACCGTTTGGCTTCAAAGAGAAGGATGCCCTGGGAACTTACTCCTTCTCAAGGAGGGGCCTTAGGAGGTACTCTTTCGGTTGATGCTACCTCGAATCAGAGGGATACCTTGGCCGCTTCGCGAGCCAGTTCTTCGTTTAGTTGTCGAACTTTGCGTCCTGGGAGCCTCTACAGTGAAGTCCCTAGTGACACTTTTGCCTTTAGTGCCTCGACCTTTGCAAATCGGATGCTGACATCGAAGGTCACATATCTGAAAGGTGGCTTTAGAGTTGAAGGTTGGTGTTACCACATGCCGAGGTGGGACGAGTTGACCATTTGGGTGCTTTCGAAGTTCAAGGCTGAGCTTAAGGAGATTGGGCTGACGGCTGCTATCCGTGCCACACAGACTGGCGTGGATCTCAATATGCTTATGTTCCTTGCACTCTTGGAATTATTCAATGCCCAGACTGGCAGCTTCTTTACTTCGGTGGAGGAGTTAGGGTTGGCTCTTCATGAGATATACGAAGTGTCCAAGCTTCCTTGGGGCTCGGAACCGTACGAAGAATATTTCCCGTCAAATGAAGAGATCCAGGTTCTGGAAAATAAGGACCCGGATATGATGGCTATTTTCAAAGAGGTGGTGAGCCATCATTATCTGATGCACCGGAAGGACAAAGGCAAGACTCAGCCTCATGTGACTGCTTGGAGGGATTACGTCTTCAAGCAGGATTTGGCAGATTCCACGAGGATCCGGTTTACGATTCAGCAAGGGCTAAAACCCGCGAAAGTGACTTCTGAAATAAGCCGGCTGGACGAGAGGACCCCTCGTTCCAATGAAAATGGTGAGAATGCGTATAGCTGCTTCTGGCACTGTGCGCACCGGATGTCGTCTAAGGCGATGCTGACGGCATACTTGATGATATGGCTCCGGGATTGTGTATTTGCGGGCAGATCTGGTGCAGTGGAGAGGGTACACCGGAACCTTATTTTGCCTGCCGTGAAATTGGTCTTTGGACGACCTTTAGCTCTCCTCCCCGCGATGGTGTACAACCTGTTGCGGGGTTTGAGGACCTTTGCTGATGATGTGATCCATGGAAGAGGTAAAAATGACAACTTTCCCCGGGCCAAGCTACCATTCCATTATCTTATGGGATGGTTGATTCTGCATCATCCGAACGTGATGAGTCCAGGTCCGGAGAAGGATCAAGTTGAAGGTGATGCCTTTATCCGCCGTCTTGAGGACCAGCGGGCCCGACTCCTATTAGACGCCGAACATATCCAGGCTGAACACGTAGCATTCAAGAAGGAGGAGGCAGCTTTTACCAGCCGGGCTCTTGTCCTGGCTCAGCAGCGACAGCAGTTGGATGAGAAGCATGAGAATGATACTTCTCCTGAGGCTGTTGAAGCGATGCGTCAAGAAGCTGAACGTCGAGTCTTGGCGACTGTGGAGATTCCGGCGGCAGACTTGAGGCATCGGATTGAAGAGCTTTCGGCCAACCCTGGAGATGTTTAAGGATTGTAGTCTCTTCTTTTTTTTTCTTTGTGTTTTTACAACTCTTGCTGGGGTGTAAACTTCTACTCTCTGTTTTGAAAATAAAGAATACAAAGTTTTTTGTGGTGGTGTTCATTTTTGCTGTCATGAACTTGATGATTTGTGTGGACCTGTTATCTTTTGTGCACCTTGGTTTTTAGGTACAGATAATAAGTTTGAGAGAACCCACATGTTTTGCTCAGAGGTGATGTAGACATGGCAAATATGGGATTCAAGTGATAGAATCTTCCTACTCATAGGTGTTATGGATGTGGTAGGAATGGTCCTGGGGGATACGCGGAACTACTCAGAGGTAATGTGGACGTGAAAGTTCTGCGATCAACGTACGACAACGCAGGGGTTGCCTGTACGGGATGTTTACTTAGAGGTAATGTGGACGTGGTAAACATGAAGGATAGCGTAGTCTTACGGGGTGTAAGATTCCGCTTTGTAGGGCGTAGGGGAACAACTCAGAGGTGATGTGGACATGGTTGTTCTTCTACTGGAGAATGCTACGGAACAGCTGGGTTCCGGCAGCGTATGATTTTGTGGAAGGGAATTGTCTGTGAGCCCTGATGATTGGGTCTACAGATCTCCTGGTGGAAGCACATGTCTGAAAGATGTCAGGTGTAGTACTTCTTTAGAAACTTGCCGTTGATGGGCATCATGAACAAGTCCCCATTGGGTTTGACGAGGCGGTAAGCACCGTTTGAGTATACCGTCTCTATGATAAAAGGTCATTCCCACTTGGGCTCGAACTTTCCTGGTGTCTTGTGAGTCAATACCATCGGCCTCCTGACTGCCAGAACCAGGTCGCCTACTTGGAAAGTCCTTTGCTTGACTTTCTTGTTGAAGGCCTGTGATATACTGGCTTGGTAGAGTTCATTGCGTTGTTGAGCTAGAAGACGCTTTTCGTCAAGTGCCTCCAGTTTCTGTAGACAACGACGTTGATTGTCCTCTTCTGTGAGTTGGTTTGTGATTGCTACGCGAAGAGAGGGTATTTGAATCTCGAGAGGCAGTACCGCTTCGCTCCCATAGACCAAGAAGAATGGTGTGTTGCCTGTCGGTGTCCGTACCGTCGTGCGGTAGGCCCAAAGGCATTCGCCGAGCTTTTCGTCCCAGTCGCGTTTGTTGGATGACACGACCTTTGGAGTAGCCTGACGATAGTCTTGTTGAACGCCTCGGCCAATTCGCTTGCTGCCGGATTGTAGGTGGTTGATGCCACGTTTTGAATGCGATTCTTGTCACAGAATCTGCTGAAAACATGGCTGATGAACTGAGGACCATTGCCGTGGATGATCCTCCAGGGTACTCCAAAACGGAAGATGACGTGGTGCTTGATGAAGCTGATCACCCTGAAGCTTTTTACTTCTGCCAGTGGAACGGCTTCTGCCTATTTGAAGAAGTAGTCGGTGATGGCTAGGATGAAGCGGTGTCCTCTCGATGAAGGAAGGGTGATCGGTCCCACAATGTTCATGTCCCAAGCTTCGAAGGGCCAGGAGGCGACTGTAGGATGTAGTGGTTCTGATGGTGTATGAATGAAGTCTGCGTGAAGCTGGCACGAATGGCACTTCTTAGCATAGTCGACAGCGTCAGCGGCCATGGTGGGCCAGTAGTAGCCCATACGTCGCAGTCGATCCTGCAACTTAGGCCCTGGTTGATGTGCTCCTCAAGTTTCGTCATGAGCTTCTCGAAGGGCTTCGGCTGCTTCTTCGTTAGACAAACATCGAAGGAGAAGTCCGTCGTAGGAGCGTCGGTATAGCATTTTTGTAGCTGTATCGTAGTAGAATCGAAGAAAGCGTCTCCTGACTGAGACGGCTTCTTTCGGGTCTTCTGGGAGAATTCTGTAGACGGCGAAGTCGATGAACGGGAACCTCCAGTCTCGGACATTAACACCAGTATTTGTCGGCATGGCATGGGCCATGTGTGAGCATAGGATGTTTTTAGGACAAACCAAGTCTCTTTCGACTACCGTGACATAGTATTGAGTCCCGAGGGGTGCTGCCAATGAGGCCGCGAGGCCAGCCAAAGCATCGGCCTCCAAGTTTTGTAGACGGGGTACTTGTTCGATGAAGAACCCAGTGAAGGTTGAAATGATGTTCAATGCAACTTCATGGTAAGGGATCAGATCTTCGTGGCGAACCTCATATTGCCCTCTGATCTGGTTTACGATGAGTTTTGAGTCACCGTAGGCTTCCAGATGATCCACCTCCAGCTGTTGCGCCAGCTGGAGTCCCATAATGAGCGCGTTGTACTCGGCAACATTGTTGGAGCACGGCTTCGAAAGGGAGTAAGCACGCTAGATGACCAGCTGATCGGGGGAGACTAATACCACCCTCACTCCTGCGATGATTTGGCCTTTGGAACCTGTTCTTGAAGCGCCATCGAAAAACATCTGCCAGACGGAGCCTTCTTCGGCGACGTTTGATTCTTGGACCTCATCCGGGATGTCTTCATAGAGTCTTGAGGACTCGGGGATGGGGTGCGCAGCTAAAAAGTCGGCCAGAGCTTGACCTTTAACAGCCTTTTGTGGAACGAACACCATGTTGTATGGCGTTAGCAGGATCGCCCATGTGGCAAGCCGGGAGTTCAATGATCCTGGCTTCGTCATGAGGACTCTAAGCAGATTGACTCAGAAAATGACATGAATTGTCTGGCACGAGACATAATGACGAGTCTTTTGGATGGCAAATACTAAAGCCAAGCACTCCTTTTCAACGGGGTTGTACCGGTGTTCGGCCCCGATGAGTGTTCGGCTGAGGTAGGAGATTGCTTGCTCATAGCCTGTATCGCTGTTCTGAGCTAGCAGAGCACCGAGGGAATGATCCATGGCACGGACGTAGAGGAGGAATGGTTTGCCGGCGACTGGTGCCACCAGGACTGGCGGACTTGTCAGGTAAGCTTTGATGTCATCGAAGGCTTTTTGGCACTCCTCTGTCCAGACGTAAGAGACTCCCTTCTTCATGAGCTGAGTGAAGGGTTGACATTTACCGGAAAGGTTTGCTATGAACCTCCGGATGTATGCCAGACGCCCCTGTAGGCCTCGAAGTTCTCAAAGGTTCTTCGGAGGGTCCATATCGAGAATGGCTTTGGTCTTCTCGGGATCGACATGAATGCCTTTCGCCGTGATAATGAAGCCCAAGAACTTTCTGCTAGAAACCCCCAAGAAGGATTTAGCAGGGTTCATCTTGAGTTGGTGCGCCCGCATGAGATCGAAGACTGTCTTGAGGTCTTGCAGGTGATCTCCTTTGAGACGGCTCTTGACTGCGATGTCGTCAACATAGCATTCGACTGTCTTGCGAAGATGCTGACGGAAAATGGTGCTCATAGCTCGTTGGTATGTCATACCAGCGTTCTTCAAGCCGAAGGGCATCACTGTGTAGCAGAAAATGCCCTTTGGAGTCCTGAATGACGTGTGTTTTGCATCATCGGGGAACATCTTGATCTGGTTGTAGCCCGAATACCCGTCCATGAAAGACATGCGCTCGAAGCCACATGTGTTGTCGATCATCACGTCGGTGATTGGAAGCAGGAATTCGTCCTTCGGGCAAGCAGAGTTGAGGTCCCTGAAGTCGATACAAACTCGTATCTTCCTATTCTTCTTGGTGACGGGCACGATGTTGGCTACCCAATCTGGGTGTTGTTCTTCACGGATGAAGCCGCTGGTCAAGAGTTTGTCTACCTCCTGATCGATGGCGTTCATGATGTCCGGACGGAAGCGTCGTTGTTGTTGTTTGATAGGCTTGGCATCAGGTAAGATGTTCAACCTATGCATCGCGATCTGGGGATCAAGTCCCGGCATATCTTCGTAGCTCTAGGCGAAGACGTCGATATACTCTCTAGCCAGCTGGATTAGAGATTCTCGGTCTTCTCCTTTTAGGCTTTTGCTGACGAAGATGGGTTTGGAAGAAGATCCATCCCCAAGGTCGATCTGCTCAACCTCGTCTTCGGTGGGGGGTTCGCGTAATTCGAAGCAAGATTCCCATTGTTCTTCTAGGCGTTGAGCCCAGGGTTCTTCTTCGAAGAATTCTGGCGCTTTGTCTTCGCCTTCTTTTTCTTGAGATTGTACAGACGTCATGTTGGCTGACATCACTCTCTTGAAGACTGAGCCGATACTGGTATCGGAATCCCACGTTGATGCTTCGGACGAGTGAGAATGTTCTATTTCTTCTGCGTCTGAACTCTCTGGAGTTGACGGTGGCGTGACATAGCCTACCCCCCGTCGAGTTCTATTGTAGTAGTTCTGCGTCTTTCCTTTAGGAGTCGGAAGCCGAAGAGGGAGACGTCGACCTTTGTCGTAGTTCAGGCCTTTGTTGCTTTTTAGGTCGTAACCCATCTTCTGGATGAGGTACTTTGCGACGTCTGTATACCGATAGAGTTGTATTCTGTCGGTATCTGTTTCTGGCTCGAGTGGCGGGAGGTCTTGATGACGCTCAACTTTGCCGAAGATGATGGATTCTTCGTCTCGACTCCGTGGCAGGACTATGTAACAGACCCCTTGGGACGGGACTACTCGATTTACATGATGGACGGTCGTTATTTGTGTTTGCAACGACCGTAGAGCGTTATCTAATGTATACATGGCATTCCAATGTGGAAGACTAGAATAATTAAAAGACACTCTATTATTGATGAAATACGAGATTTTATCCCGTAGGATTATATTGTCCAGTGAGGGGGCATCTACATCAGCAGAGATATAATCCATTAGCTCTTCATCTGTAAGCACTGGAGTAGGATCGGGAGAGTCCACCACAGCGTTGGTCTTGGAGTCCGAGAGGACTACGTGGGCCTTCTCTGGCAGCTTGGATGGCGGCGGCTTGCCTTTAAGACGCACCTTCAGAGGTGCCTCCATTGTGCCTCCGGTGATTGGTGTCTTCCCCTGTAGTTTTGCCACAAGGGGAGCCGATGTTTGAGGCGGCTTTCCCTTGAGCCGTATCTTCAGGGGAGCTTCAGGAGCAGCTGGTGCTTTCCCGGGCAGCTTAATGCTCATGGGAGGCAACTTCTGAGGTGGTTTGCCTTTGAGTCGGATCTTTAAAGGAGCATCGGGAGTGACCTCAGGCTCCATGTCCAGTTCTGCTGCTGTTTCTGCTTCGTCGTCAGCATCATTGGCTTCCTCCTCGTCAAGTGACTTGTATAAGTAGGCATCGGTGAAGTAGGGTTCAATCCCTTTGAAAGGATCGATGTCCGCGAACTCCGTACGGATGACATTGTTGGTGGACACGTACTTCATACATTGGTGGAGCGTGGATGGTACCACCATGTATTCATGCAGCCATGGGCGACCCAACAGAAGGTTGTAGTTGACTTCAGCATCCATGACATAACAAGTGACCTCGGTTCTGAGGTTACCGATATGGCACTTTAGTCGTATTTTGCCCAGCGGCTCGCTTTTGTTGGCTTTGAAGCCACTGATTGTTGTGTTGGAGGGCGCCAGTCGGTACATTGGGATTTCCAGTGTTGAGAGCAGCGTCTTCGGGATGATGCTGAGGGAAGACCCCGGATCGATCTGAATCCGTTTCACCTTGACTGAACCGATATACCCTATATAGTACAGCGGCCTGTTGTGTCGGTTATGCTTGAGCAGCATGTCCTGTTGGGTGAAGGTTATATTGGGGATAACCTCATCCGCACAGTGGCAGTGCGTGCATGCAGTCGGAAGATCTTCAGGCTGCTTGACCTGACTAAGAAAGGATTCAGCATCCTTCAGAGCTTCACAGAGAGCTTCTCGGGAGTCTTTGGAAAGACGGAGGAGCTCGAACAGAGATTGGCGGGCAGGAGTACTGGCCAGTTGTGCCAGTATGTCGAAGTTGTGGAGCTTGGCTAGCCCCGACGCATTCTCCTTTCGTAGAGGCCTATCGAAGCGGGCTTCTATCTGCTTCTGTTTATTAGCTGCTGGGGGCTTAGACGGGCCTTCTTCCTGGGCAGCAGGAACGGTGTAAGGAGGCGCCGCCTCGACGGCAGCTTCATCGGGTTGGACGCTCTGTTGTGAATGCGTCTGTACAAGAAGTGCCTCTTCCGTTGAGGAAGAGACCATACGACAAGACTTGATCTTCCTGCCTTTGGATTTGGAGGTAGGGCGTACCTCCGGTTGAGTCACCTCGGAGACATGATCAGGGTGAACCCATAGGATCTCTCTCCGAGATGTGGTGAGTGCGATGAGTCCACTCACGTTGTCACGAGTAGGTGGTAAGTTAACCACCTCCATTGTCGTCTTCGGGATGGGGACGATGCCATCCTGTGTTGTAGTGGGCGACAGGGTGCCAAACTGGAGTGACACCACGTTGGCCGATACCGTCTTCTCCTCGTAGTCGACGGAGATTACATCCGTATTGATCATGCGCTGGATGTAATTTTTTAGGACATAGCAGTCCTTGGTTGGGTGTCCAACAAACCGATGGTAATGACAGTACCTCGGGTTGTCCACTTTCCCAACCTCGTCGGGACGCTTCGGGTCGGGCAGCTTGATCTTGTCATCCTGCTTCAGTATCTCAAAGAGTTACAGGGTGTCTTCGTCGTTGAACGAATAAACCTCCTTTGGCCTTGGTGCAAGTGGAGGCTTCTGAGTAGGTGCTGATGCACCTTTTGAGGCATTGACAGTCAATGCCTGTTTCTCCTTTGTCTCTCGTCCGGGGTTGTTGGCTGCAGGCCGTTTTCCTTTGTCCTCAAAGGCTGGGAAACTGACCCCCAGATGGCGAGCATTGGCTGCCTTCTTTTCCGCGGCTTCCGCTTCAATGATCAAGGAACTCCAGTCGGGAGGAGGAGTAGAGTTGAGCCAGAGTTTGACTGCAGGCAGCATGTTCATGCTGCAGAAGGAGAGAAGTGCATGTTCTGGCATGCCTGGGGGCAGTCTGAAGCAGGCCTGTCGAAAGCGTTCGATGAACACTCGAACTGTTTCATTCTCCTTCTGGCGTATCTCTATGAGGGACGCCATTGTCATGTCCTTCCCGCCGTCGTAGAAACGGTCGAGAAAAAGGCACGTCAGGTCGTCGAAGGAAGATATTGAATTATCGGGGAGGCTGCAGTACCAGTCGTATGCGACTCCTTTTAGTGCCCCAACAAATATGCTGGTGAGTAGCGCGTCCTCCTTCGGAAGATGTCCCGTCTGAGACTGGAAGTACGTCAGATAGCGACGCGGAGAGTCCTTCCCGTCGTATGGCGTCAGTGTTTGTGGTTTATACTTAGGAGGATAAACCACCTTGTTCCATTCGAGGGGATAAGGTTGGGGGATGCCCATCTTTTGGCGCTCCTCTTGTCTCGTCTTGGACTCAAAGCGCTCGCACAAGTCCCTGACCATCTCGACCACGTCTTCCATGGAGCTGGGAGTCGGAGAAGGTGGTACCATCTGAAGTTGAGCATTTGAGGGCTCCAATGTTCGAGGCGCTTCTCGGTGATCCGTATCCAACGATGCCCGCTGAAGGGGTACGCTTGATTCCCCATTGGCCCCTAGGTCGGGACCGGTAGAAGGTGTCTTGGCCAAAGCTAACAGTATCTCAAACACTGCTTGAGTCAGTGTTTGCATAGAGGCGGAGAGAGTCTTGAGTCCTCTCTCCAACGTGTCCATCCGCTGGACAAGGTCTGGTGGCGGCGCATCAGATTCGAAATCACCCCCAGCCATGTATACTGTCATGACACGGCCGGGAGTGGATGGATTGGTTGAGGCTTCACTCTCGGCCTCACTCTTTTGTAGGGGAGTTGCCTCTCCTGGAGCTTCGTCTTGGCCACCCCCGGCTATGTTCGGGAGAACATTCACTACGGGCGCATCTGCAAGGGCCTGATTACCCTTAGCTTCGTCTTGAAGGGCCTTTTCGTCTCCGGAACTCGGGTTCGCAGATGCTAGACTACCCCCAGCTATATTCTGGGGAATATCCTCGTCTTGAGGGGCTTCTGGGAGGCTGACTTCCCTTCGAGGATGAAGATCCGCCCCAGCTGTGTTTGGACACCCTCGTCTTCGGAAGGAGGCTCGACAAGGGTCTAATTACCCCCAGCTTCCTCCAAGATCTTCTTCCTCCCCCGAGTGCCTTCGAACACTCCGGAGGACGAGACAGCCGTCTTGGTTTTCCTCGGCTGGCTTTTGGACGAAGAATTGCCAGTCGCCTTTCGGACTGACGAGGAGTTGGAGATCACGTTGCATGAAGCAACCCTTGGCCCTTCTTTTGTCGACACCTTCTTTCCGAGGCGACATCGGAGAGGTGCCGATAATTGCAGCCGCTGGAACACCGACTGCCTTGGTGGGACTGCCGCCTTGCAACAGCAGTTGATGGTGACCACAGCACAAGTATGTCCCGTGAGAGGCACATCGTGCTTGTCAGTCGACTCTTCTGATCGGCGCTTGTGAGAGATCACGTTACGCAGATCGTTGGAGGAGAGTGCCACCTTCATACCCCCCTTCAGGCGCATGGCAAGACCAAGCGCCGGGGTGGTCAAGTGAGTGCTGCGCCCCCTGATCTAACACCAAACAGGTATCCCGATCAGTAGTGGAGGAACCACAACATTTGAAGTGACTTGAACGGACCTCAGACGCACAACCAGAGGAGGCGCGGGAGTTCAAGACCACTGAATTTGCCTCACTCGACTTGGTTGTGCACGCAATAGATGCGCCCAAGTGAGACGAGGACTTTGACGGTCTGCTTGTTTCTGGCGCAGAAGCACCTGAGTTGACCTTGTACAGCTTACCATCAGCAGCGCGCATGATTGTGAGCGCATGCTTCTGGCTTGCTGCTGGCATAGCACGTTTGGGGCGCATGACCCGTACGGCCTTGGATTTCTTCGTACCAGCCCGCTGGGGCGCATAGTACTTAGAATCCAAATTCTTCTCGCCATTACAGCGAGTGAGTCTGTCAAAGACAGAGACTTTCTGTGGCGCATCAGAGGTGATACGCGGGGCATTGGCTGCGCCCCTTCTCCGTCGATGCATCTTCCTCGCCTGAGAGGGAGATGGCTGGGAAATGTGGTCAGCCGCACGTTTTCTCGAGAGATGCGCTGCACCGGTGGGTGCATCTTGGTTGCTGAGGACGTCAGCAGTAAGGAAAGGCTGGATCGGAGCATCCCCTTCGGTGGTGGTGCCCGAGGCATCGACCTTGTGCACCCAGACTTGGCGGGTCTTTTTCGACTTTGGCAGCCGCTTCGAAGGACTCGCACTACCTTCAGAGATAAACTCCTCATACGCCTGTTGATTGAGGCGTACGACCAGCATCTTGTGGGAGGAGCCCACCTTCACATCGTCGGATTACGACACAGCTTTCTCGGTGGAGGAGAAAAAGGTCCCCAGCAGAGTCGCCAGCTTTTTTGCCATTAAAATTCTTTTATTGCAAATTTCAATACAAACAGAACAATGTTACAATATAGTACTTAGATGTAGTCCTAGGAGTACACTTTTGTTTATCTGGGTCCCTTGTGCCGATGGAGTGAGTAGTAATGCGTTGACTCCGTTGACGATCTGACGACGGTTATCGGTTCTCTGAAGGTTCGGATTGCTCTGGATGCTGGAGCTTGCTGAGAGGAGAAAGACGTTAAGTGTCTGTATCTGCCTCTCTGGTGGTATGTTTGTCCGTTTTCTATGTGCTCCTTGTGTGTGTGAGAAGAAAATGATCCCTCTATTTATAGCTTTGCAGGCTGGCTGCTCATGCGCGCATGTAGGATGCGCCTGTACGCGGGGATGCCATGTGGTGATTGCTGATGGAGGCGTATGGACGATGCGCCCTGATCGAGGGTTTGAATTCTTCATGCTGCTGTTGTGAGCCGGCACGTAGCAAAGAAGAGGATCTTTCTGTTGCTAAAATCTTGGGTGAGTTGAGTCAAAGGACACGTGTCGTCGACTCATGGCTCGGAGATCTCGGATTTGATGGAGGAATGATCTGGTAAGATGTGCCTAAGACTGGGCGCATGAGGAGACTTTGGCTCGCAACCTTTAGGAGTCACGAACCGTTCTGGGTGCATGGCTTTTGAGGCGCATGCAGAGCTTTAATGGTGACTTTCCTTCTGTCTTTTGGGATCAGAGAGCAGTCTGGGGCGCATGGCTTTTGAGACGCATGTCGAGCTTCAAATGGAGACTTTCCTTCTGTCTTTAGAGATTAGTGAAAAGTCTGAGGCGCATGGCTTTTGAGGCGCATGCCGTTTTGAGCGTATGGCTGCGGAGGCGCATGCGAGTGGTTGGGTGGCCACGTGGCAGTAGCCGTCGGAGTAAAGTAATGATGATGCTGACGTTGTCGACGCTTCATCTTTTGAAAAAGCTGTCAACTGTTCAGACTTTAGGAGGTGTGCTGCCAACTTTGTCAGTTCAGCATTTAATGTTTCTGACATTCGATGGACAGCGGAGTGGACGCGTCGATTGGCGTTCCGCTAGGCGTATGGGGACGCATGGGGGCGCATCCTCTGTGATGCGCTTGGTGCTAAAGGGCACGTTTGTGTTGATGCGCTTGATGCTGAAGGACGCGTCTGTGTGATGCGCGAACTGGCCGGCGCATCCGCTTTGTGACACGTCTTTTAATGATGCGACTGTTACGATCTTCGAATGTTTTAAATAGCCGTTTTGACTTGGCTGAATTCGAAGCGTCTGGTTCATCCATTTAATGCAAATTCATTACACGGAATTCAGAGAGCCATCCACTTGGCGCATGGGTTTGATTTGCCCGGCCTATAAATAGTGGCATGGAGAGAGTTTGCTTCTCATTCTCTCACGTTCTTCCGACATGAACTTGTTTACTCGGATGCATTCTGTTGATGAGATGCTCTCGAGGGTGAAGATGCGACGCCATGTCTTCATTGATGCACTTGAAGGTGACTGTTACATCCAAAATTCGGAGTCGAGGGCTTCTGAGGCAGGCGGAAGGTGCCTGTTGCATCCAAAGATCGGGATGCTCGAGCCTCATCTTCGTTGCGCAGGAAGAGCCGCAGATCGGAATGGCGGTGCTGCGGCATTGGGGGCTCTTTCTTCCTTTAAAGTGGGTGTTGCCCACTCTGGTTGTGTTGAAAGCTGCTCCTTTAGCCACAGTTTCGATTACGGTCTTCCTTGGTCTTTGGAGGCTCTTTCGAAGCCTCCCCTGGCCAAAGGTTGGCTTGCGGTGCTCTTCTCTTCCTCAGCTAGAGGGTAAATGCTTCATTAGTCGAAGCATTTCGACGGCGGTGAGCCTGGCTGGAAGAGCGGCACATAACTGGGCTGCTGAAGGGATGCACATAACTGAGCTGCTGGAAAGGATGCGCCCTACTGGGGGCGCATAGTGGGATGCGCCTGACTGAGGGCGCATGGTGATTGCTGCGCCTATTTGAGGGCGCATGGTGGCTGCTGGCTGTATACTTAGGATCTTTTCTTTGTAGAAATTCTCCTTTTTACGACCTTTTCTAGACATGTAATAGACTTTTATATGTATAATAAAAAGTCCTCTTTCGATGTCTATATTGGCTGTTTTTGCTGTAAAGTACTTTGTCCGAGCTCTGGCGCATGTAGTGTATGGCACATAGGCTTTCTGGTTCTAAAATTCCATGCTTCTACAGACTCCTCTATGTCTTGTATATGGAATTTGTTGGAAGGTAACAGCTGGTCTCGTGCTCCGAATAGCAATGTCACGATCAAGGACCCCAGATGATCAAGATAGAAAGTGGGTGCACATGAGGTACTATCCTAATAGAAGCTAACTTATCCTAATCAATCGGTAATACTAGTAAATCCTAAAATTTAGAGGGCCTGCAATCTATACTCTACAGAACTAAGACACGATTTCAGGTTTAATGAGATTAATTTTTTTTTAAAGTCGTGATGTTGCACCTCGACTCTTGATTATAAAGGAATACTAGACGACGTAATAGAAATTATGATATGGTAGATATGAATCAAGTTTGGAGTTAGTTCTCCAATTTTGAATAGATGGAAACGATCATTCATATATAGTTTTCATGACCATAGAAGAATTCTTCGTGTCTACGAGCATTTGTTTTTCGAAATAGATGACGAAAAACAATAAGAGTTCGAGGGAGATGTGATCGAATTACAAATATGGGTTCCAAGAGCGGTTGAATAGTTCAAAAAGGAAGTTTGTCAAGACTGTTGCGAATGAGATCCTAAAGGACAAGTTTAACTATATCTCAATCCACATAGAGTAATCATGCGAAGAGCGAACCAGGTATACTAGGTTGATCAGACAATCATGCACCGTTTCTTATTAGACAATATGTTAGTGGACGTGCCCAAATAACATATATCTTGAACAAGCTCGATAGAAGAGTAAGCTCGCAAAACTAGGCTATAATAGAAGTATTGGTCAAGATGGTAAATTATGAGTGCACGAGATAATGATGAAAGGAAATACAACTAATTCAAGTTCCTTAAGAATCTAAGTCTTATCTGGTGTTCATGCCTATGCAGTTGTCCTATTGTCTTCTTGGCTAAGGCTTTGGTTGATAAAATGAGGTATGTCCCTTAAGGATTTATAGTCTAGGTAATCCTCTTAGCATCTATAATGGGTCATAAGGTCAAAGTGAATACTAGGTCGTGAAGCACTCAACCCAACTTATAAGAATTTAACTAATAGTGTAATTGGATCAATGAGGCCTACAAGTCATTCTTCTACCTCTATCAAGCACGAAGGGAAAATAAGATTTACTATAGAAGAGGTCAAGCAAGATGCAATCAATGAGTCAAGCGAGAGTTTGAAATTAGAATCGCGAAAGGAGGCCAAGTATGTGGATGAGATTCTAGACTCTATTCCTATCGCAGGCTTGCTTGGCATGGTAAAGTAACCAAACATGACCTGCATGGGCCACCACAAAAACATGTAATGCCCCAGTCCTAACATACGTAGGACTAAGTACGTAGACATGCCAGCTGCATACATACGAAAAATACTCCAATATATGGAAATCTCGTATGTTTACATAAGCTGTAAAATGCAGTAACCACGATAACTAATCTCATCCACAGAAATATAAGAGAAATAATGATATCATATAATCCACAAAGAATTGTCTTTATACAAGATGTTAGGCGGAGACAGATCCACTACCAACCATTTAACTAAAAAATGTACAAAGAATGGATAGATGAAAATGGCTATGAATGATCCAAGAGCAATCCTCCTCGACAGAAAGGGAAGACCGAGATCTTGGCTAGAGCACCTGCGAAACATCACGAAAAGCACACACCTGGAGAGATCACCAGGTCCTCAGAGGAATGTAAAAAGATATATAAATTTATGCCATATAAACTGAATATACACTGCTCAATAATAAGTCGAATCAGATTATAACATGGTCCAATACCCACCTTTGAATTAGCGTACCATCCCTCCAACCAAACAAGGACAGGAGATGGCACACTAACCCACGATGAAGTATCTTCCCAAGTCATGAACCCAATATGGTATCCGGACCACAATAAGGTTCAGTACCTTCTCATAGGTGTAGTGAGCCACACCTACAACCAAACAAGGACAAGATATGGCAAACTAGTCTGCGACAAGTTACTGTTCCAAGCCACGGTCGGATATAAGTACCCAAACCAAGAGTACTCGTACCTAACGGATAAGGTAGCCTAACCAGTCTAAGTGTATGCATTTTTAAGAACATCCTCCAACGCATAGGTCCTGGCTAAAATGGGATCAACATGGTTCCCCTTTGGGGCACTAGAGGCCCAGGAGAGCATAACGTTTCGCAGAACGTCAGTGGCCGTCAGTATCCATGGGTAATCTCACCCGCGTCTCCGTCGGAGCTCACGGGTTACAAAAGGTAAAGTTTATAGTAGCCCATATGCTAAGGAATTTTCCTTCCCGCCTAATGCCTACCATGTTGTATCCACAACACGTATACCCTCTATTAACCGCTAAGTCAAACTAATCAGGCAATACTATTAGCGGTTAATCCTATCGTACGGCTTATACGTACTGGTAGCCAGCCAGTCACGTATGTCTGAGTTCTATATGCGACTCATAACTCCGTAGCACAAATGTGTCAAGGCCTATGAATGCAACACACAAAGGATGGTCCCTTAAATCTAAGTTCAATGTGTATGAAAATAGTACATAGCAGGAAATAGAACTGAACAATAAAATTCTATCAAATTATGCCATGTATCACAGTTTATTTTGCAGAAAGTAAATAATAAGTAAATGCATGAAATATGAGCTAAAATTAATAGACGGCAAATGGCAAGGTATCTTGCCTGCGGTTGTGTGCAGAAAGGGCGACGTCCAATAGCTCGAATCGACAGATTAGTGAAGCATGGAAAGTCAAATCTCAAAAACGTCCTCGACTGCTGAAATAAATACCACGAAGATTTCTAGAATAAGGAAAATAGAAAGAATAAACTATCCATAAGTCCAATTCGGGATACAGGGGCAAAATTATAATTTTTGGGTCAAAACGATGTCCGCCGTTGGACCCGTTTTATACCGAAAAGTGTGCCAGTACCTACGGTCTCTAAAGTCATCAAACTACATGTCTACGGGTCTAGCTTCAGGAGACGAACCCAACCGTATGTCCAAAGTTGGATTCCTGCGGGCCGTACACAATTTCGTCTGTTGGATCGGGCCGCGGGCCCGCCAAAAAGGCGTTCCGGTCGACCTTCTCAGAATCGGACCAAACATGACGTACATGACCAGAAAAATAATTCGGTCCTGTTGACGTAAGTTTCATCTTGAAACGACGAACGTGCACAAAGTAATTAGGAAATTTGCTAAAGGGCCGATACGGCAAATTTCGACGGATACACATCAAATTCGTCGTGCACACATAACCAATTTGAATTTCGTCAAAGTCCACACGTCCACAAAGTCGATATGCACCTTCCAATGCCTCCAGTTTGTGATGGAGTCATCCGGTTTGTCAGGACGAACTTTGTCTCGAAGTTTTTCAATGTTTTAAAATCGATTTTTTTCATATTAGAACTAAAATTAAACAGAGACTATTTGTCTAAAAATAAAACTGGTTGAAAGGATTTATACATGGTTAGGTTGTCTACAACTCCTATTCAGGGGGTATTCTATAATTCTCTTTGGATGAACCGCAATCGGCCTCCAAAGTTGAGGGGTTGGGACTGTTTTTGTTCTGTTTCGAATTCCTAGAAACAAGGTTTTTCGTGATTTTTGGAGGAGTTTCTCGATAAATTCCTCGCGTTCGAATAAATTATAATCGAAAGGGATCGAAGGGGGTCAGGTTATGGTCATACCTGTGCGATTGGTTTGGGAAACAATTAAACTTGGAGGAAGATTCGTCTCGACGAAGTTGGGTCGCTCAACCCGTTGCTGCTGTTGGTGCGACGCCACGCGCGGACGGGGGCTGGCCGCATCTCCGGGGATCGACGACTGTGCGCAGGCACAAAGATGGGATGTACGCGAAGTTGGCCTGGGGTCGCAGGGTTTCGAATAGAATCTGGGTTCGCTAAGGAAGGAAATCGATGTTTATTGCGAGACAGAGAGGCAAGGACTCCACTATTTTATAGAGAGAATTTAGATCTTATTTAAGATCGATTAATCCAAAACTGGGATTAGGCCGTTGAGAATAGGATTTGGATTACGTAGAAAAAGATTGGATCAAATTTGGTTTGGAATCGAATTTGATTCAAATACTCAAACTATCGAGTCTTTCTCTTTTTCTGTTTATATATATATATATATATATATATATATATATATATATATATATATATATATATATATATATATATATATACAAGTAAATTGTATATCTGAATGCATTTGATAAAAAGTTATATAAAAAATATATTTTTATAAAAATCTAAATTCCTATATTTTATTTTATATAAATATTTACCCTCATAAATATACCTATTATATATATTAGAAAAATCATTTCTAAGGAAATAAATAAATAAACAAATAATGATATTGTTAGTAGTAATAATGATAATAAACAGTATTAAATATAATAATAATAATAATAATAATAATAATAATAATGGTAATACTAATAATAGCAAAAATTAATATGAACAATAAATTAGGAGGGTTATAATAATGGGGAGGGCTCACATTACTACTGTGGACACACACAAAAAAGAAGAAACACTGTCTTTTCTTATTGGCGCAAGGCACCACAAATCGAGTACGCCTGAGAGATCCTATACTGAGGATCCCCGAGTACAAAAAGAATTCTGGGGAATGGGACAATGGAGATCGAGCGACAGTTGCTCCTTTACTCCGTTGACACTCTGATTTACAAAAGTGGGAGAAACCTAAGAAAATTGCTAACTCTCGGCTCACTGGTAAGAAGGGCAGCAATTTGGCTCTTGAAATGCACTCCGTTCTGTCTGTCTTTGTAGAAGGGGATGCCCTCTATTTATAGTCGTTTGGCACTAAAACGACTGTTATGCGCCCACAGGTAAAAAATATACTAATTTCACCGTGGGCGCATAACACCCCTTTGGGCGCATAGGGTGTAGGCACATGGACACTAGATGAGTGTGGGTAGATCGTAGGGTTGACATGGAGTTGACGTGGATGCATGCTTCGGTGCACGATTGGTCGTGGAGACTGACGTGGCCGCATGCTTCGGTGCACGACTGATCGTGGATGTTGACTGAGTCGTAGGGATCTGCTGCCTTGGGCGCATAGTATGGGAGTAAGTTTATGCGCCCACACTTGGGTGCATGGTTGATCTGCAATGTGGGTGCATAGCCTCTCTTCGATCATGTGGGCGCATAGCCCCTCTTCGATCATGTGGGCGCATATCCTTCCTTTTGGTTATGTGGGCACATAGTATTCTTCTTCATGTGGGGTTCATAGTCTTGTATTTTTTATGCTTCTACAAGACCCCCTTTAAAGTTTTTGAGACTCGAACGAGTGTCGAAATACTTTGAAAGAAGCATGGGAAAAACTGCCTTCACTAGCTTCATGGGCGCATTATGGGTATGATTCCTTTGGGCGCATAGATGTTTGCCAGGCTGTCAAAATGTGGCAGTTGAGATCTTCCTTGGAAATCTGAAGCGATAGACTTGTTTTGGAACAGAATTTGTAAAGGTCCACTCTTTATGCGATGTTTATGCATAGTCTGCATCAGCAAATAGCAGGCGCATAATCTACAAAAGACCGAGTCTCATCGTAGGCGCATAGACCATATGGGCGCATAAATCGTGTGGGTGCATAGGCCATGTGGATGCATATGTCCCCGTTCGTGCCTATAAATAGGCCTTGAGGAGAGGGAAAGTTCATTCTCTATTCTTTTCCTTCAAAAATTTCAAAGAGTTTTTTCTTTTACTCTCTTTCGAACAATCATGTCTCCCAAGGCTGCTTCGACTCCCAAAAAGTATGCGAAGGGCAAGAAGGCGGCAGCAGCTAGTTCTCCTCCTTTGGCAGTGTCCCATTTGGTTCAAGACCCCATCCTTGGTGAGGTAATGTCTCAAAAAACGAAGTCGTGAGCGTTAATTTGTGATGCTCGGACTTTTCTCTGCTTGGGCGTGCGCCCATAGCAAACACACTTATTTTGTGAGCAGTCTTATGCGCCCTCAGAAGCATGCGCCTACACACTTTGTTGGGTTATGCGCCCACACAGAACACGTGCTTTGAAGATTCTTATGCGCCCACAGGATCTTTGGGCGCATAACATCTGGGCGCATAGCATTTCTCCAGTACTTAGCTTTTTTTTATAGATTCTAAGTCTGACTTTTTCTGTGTTTGCAGTTGACATGGTTGTCCCGGTTCTTGGTGGGATTCCTCTCGGCTCTGCCCGCCATGCTCTGGATTCAAGCCTCGTTACCGCAATGGTAAAAAATGCTCAGGTGAAGATCAGCCATGACCAGCCTTCGGTGCGGGTGATCGCTATGCTTGAACATGACAAAATGTTCTTGAAGCAGATGATGAATGATGAGAAGTTCATGCTCGGAGGGGTGCGGAGCTTCAAGAGACCGTACTTCTTGTTTGGTTACAGCCTAGGATTTGAGGACGAAGAGACGATATGTCTAGAAGACCCTCTGGTGGTCAGGTTAAATAATCAAAGGATATGGTTACCATCGATGAAGCACCAATACCCTCTATCGGCGTTTACTGATCTAGCTGTGCGGAGGCAAATAAAATGGGACCTAACCTCTGAACAACGTAGGGTCATTTTTGGCAGGATCCAATTTAACTCTGGTGACCGGAAGAAGGACACTTTCAAGTGTGTCAAGGGCTCCACGTCCTACTCCACGAGGGGGCTGCATCCTGGGGCCATAATAAATGATGTCCTGACTGATCTTTACCCTTATGCTGCTAAGACCCTCTCCAATCTGATGCTGTCAAAGAAGGAGTCGTATCCGGGAGGGAAATTGCGGATGGACGGTTGGAGATACTCTGTCTTGTTCCGTAGCAACCTTACTGAATGGGTGCTCTCGACTTACGAGGCCACCCTAAAAGCTACCGGCCTTTTTTATGTCTTTAAAGCCACCCAATATGGCATAAATGTTAATTGGCCTATGTTTATCTCGTTGGTGGAGTTGTACAACTATCACATATGTACCTTCTTCAGTCCGGGTGGGGAGATGGGTCTGGCTCTTTACGAGATGCAGGCGATATCAAAACTTCCCTGGGGGACCGAGCCATACGAAGAATACGTCCCCTATGATGAGGAGCTCTTGGATTTGGAGAGAGAGAACTCCGAGATGATGGAGGTGTACAAAGAGTAACTTTATCACCTCTTCATTTGTCACCATGTCACAAAAAAGGGTAAGACTAAGGGGTCCCTTCCCCATACGAGAGCTTGGACCAACTATATCTTTATTAGAGAAGAAGGAGACGGCCCAGTCTTTTTTTGACTCGCAAGCCCTCGACGAAATCTGAGATAGAGCAACTAATGACAGATCACAGGGCAGTAGACACCAAAGATAGTGATAATCCCGAGGGAAACTTCCTGGTTTATCATTTCTTCAAGCAGGCTAAGTTTAAGCTGTCAGAAAAGGTTGTTCTAGCTGTATTTCTGATGACATGGCTCCGCGATTGTGTAGTCCCTGGTGGTTCAAGGTCTATTGAAAGGATAAGCCGGGGTATGATACTTCTGGCTGTAAAGATGGCATTCGGATACCAGCTTGCCCTGCTTCCTGCGATGGTCGGCGCCATCCAACGAGGCTTACGACACTTTGTTGTTAACGCGGTGACGCCTGATTGTAGAAAGGACTTTGTCAGGACTGAATTTCCTTTTCATTACCTGATAGGATGGCTGGTGATACACTATTCCAGATTAATGAATGTCGGGCTGATGGCAGACTCTTTGGTGGGAGATGCCTTTCTTCGGAGATTCAAAGATGCAGACTGGACCGTCGCAGGGGTGCCTGTTTGCAGGAAGGCTTTGAGTTTCTTGCAAAATTATAAATTCTTCAGAGTGTCGCCTCCATCTGATATTGGCCATGCAAGAGACACTTTAGTAGATGTTGGAGCACTCACTACTAGCCTTCCTATTTGGGCGTTCCGTTGGCTCCAGTACATCAGGCCTTCCCATCTGGTGCTCAGGAATAGGAACCACACTTTCCTGGAACCTTATCTGCCGAGTCACTTTATACGACAGTTTGGCTACAGACATCTTCTTTTGGGCAACCCCATCCCTCATCTATAGTCGATTGGAAGCTTGATTGACGGGGCACGTGCATGGGGTTACTACGATGCCGGATGTACGGGGGCAATTTTTACCTTGCCAGAATATAAGCCTGAAACCCGTATGCTCTTTGCTGCTGCCAAGTTCTATATTTAGGTCAATACCCTTCATCCTCGGTATGATCGTGAGTAGAGTTTAATATCAGGGACTAGGCTTGCCTCCACTCTTGCCGATATAGGACGAGTGCACGCAATGGAGGGTCACAGAAGGGAATGTGCTGCACCCTCAGCTGAGCCGGCTGCAGCACCACGGCAGAGAGTCGCTCTTAAGGAGCCGATTGTTAAAGTACCTCAGAGAGAGGATACTGAAGATCTTGTTCCTGATATTCCTCACAAGAGGAAAGCTTCTACTGAGCTGGTTCAATGGTCCAAAAGGAAGAAGGTTGTTGTCTCCAAAGGGAGAAAGAAGGTCACAGATGTGAGCGCCGGCTCGCCTCCTCCCAGAAGATCTTTTCGTCAGATTTAGAGGAGTAAAACGGCATCACATGCCATTATTATCTCGAAGGTAGACCCCTTTCTGGATTCCATAGACGTTTTGGTAGAACCAGTATCCGTGCTATCTACAAATAACGCTCTCTCATCCTTGTATTTGTCCTTTGTACAAGACGTTGAAGTCACGACCGCGGCAGGTGCTTCTTCGTCAGAAGAGGTGGACATAACAACAGTGTCCCCTGTTCGTCCTCAACCAGTGGATGAAGGTGGGTCTTTTCAGTTGTAAGGTTTGAGCAAAGGGATGATCAGGGCGAAGGCCCAGAACATGATGGCGATCAGAAAGTCAGTCCCTCCTATGACATTTTTTTGGGAGATATGTCTGCGATAGGAGCTATGATGAAATATTTGGATGAAAATGAAGTCCAATCAGCTCACCCTCCTCTGGGTATGTCATTCTTGCACTTTTCTTCGGATGAGATTTTCCGACTTTAATTTTACGTGCAACTCGTGAGTCTGACCTATTCCCTTGTAGACAAGGAGAGGGAACAAATCATGGAGGTTGCTCTAGATACCGGGGCTAGACAGGAAGCTGCCCTTGGTTCTTCCAGTAAACTAGCATCGGTTACTGAAGAAGTCTTTGATCGGCCCGTTGAGACGACCATTATTAAATCTGCTTCGGGTCCAGCTGGGACCGTGGAAGGCAAGCAGCCTGATGATGCTTTGGCTGATGTTAACAGTGAGCGACCTGGGTCTGCTCTCATTTTCCCAGCTCTAGTTGATACTGAGCCGACATGAGGTATGAAATTACAACTCTTTCATACTCTTTAAGTAAGTTTTTTTGTTATTGATATGTATATTGCTTTATTTTTCAGGTTCGGCTTCCTTCTAAGTAGCTCTCCCTGGGACAGAAGATCCCCATCAAGTTTCATCTCCAACGACCACTTCTGAAGATGATGAGATGGCTCAGGAAGTCATAAGAGCTTTCTACTCTTTTTTGAAAGTAAAAATTCCTGGAGTTTTGAACCGAAATGCCGCCTTCGGACCTGTGAAGGCTGTTGCTGAATGCCAGGTGACAGTCCTTGAAAGCATTGCTAGCTATGAAGAGCGAGCTAGTACTTTAAGGAAGGTCATAGCTGACCTAGAAAATCAAGTGGCCAAACTATGAGAGGTCAGTCAGCGAAGCCCAACATCATTGTTTTTTGAGGAGGACGTGGCTCTGATTGCTGCTCTTGAGGAGGAGAAAGCTACTTTCTAGACAAGAAAGGAGGAGCTGGCTAAAGAGATCAGTAAGCTGGCTGATCAGTATAAACAGTTTGATGCGGCAGGTAGGGCTTATATTACCTCAAAGAATAAGCTACCCATCCAGATCGCTGAAAAGTACAATCAGATTGTGCAGCTTCGCAACGAGATTGCCCAGCTTGAGGCCGACTTGCGAATAGCTGTGTCTAAACAGAAAGATTACGTGGTTCAGGCTGCTATGACTGCCACAACTTCAGACCAATTGAAGGCTCAGCTGGTGAAGTTGGAAGAGGAGCATATGAAACTGATTCCTTTCGAGGATGAAGTTGCTCGGCAGGAAGAAGCACGTCGTCGTGCCACTGTCAAATCTCAAGCTGAAATCAAAGCTCTGAGGGATAACATCAATCGATTGTGTATCCCTTAAGTCTTTTGTTTGTAGTTGGCTCTTTTAGCCGTCAAGACTCTTGTATCTTTTTTTTCTCTATCTTTTGATAGACGCTTTTAATAAAAAATCTTTTGGCTTTCAAAATGCATGAATGAAGTTTATGAAATATCAGAACTAGAGGTAATGTGGACGTAGTAAGGATATTTCTGGTGGATATTTCGCTGGAGAATTGGATATGGACTCATTACCCGTTTTATATTCAAGGTTCTTGAATATAGATAATAAGTTGAAAGAAGCTGCTAATAGAGGTAATGTGGACATAATAGCAGAGAATGTTTTATGCCTCGACCAGAGGTAATATGGACGTGGACGGGTATATAAAATAGGAGTCAGTAAATAATTCAGAGGTCATAAGGACGTGATTATCTTTGATAAAGGGATATTTCGGGTACGTATTCCGCTGGAGAATTTGATGTGGACTTATTATCCGTTTTATATTCAAGGTTCTTGAATATAGATAATAAGTTGAAAGAAGCTGCTAATAGAGGTAATATGGATGTAATATCAGAGAATGTTCTATATCTGACTAGAGGTAATATGGAGTGGACGGATATATAACATAGGTAGGAGTGGATAATTCAGAGGTAATATAGACGTGATTAACTTTGATGAATTTTTTGCTCAGAGGTTATGTGGACGTGGCAAAACATTTCTTAATTATTCCACTGGGGAAATAATTATCGAAAAACAGTTCAGAGGTAATATGGACGTGACTATTTTCGTAAGACCAAGTTTGGGTCGAGTCCAAAACGAAAATAACTCCACTAGGGAATCTCTTTTTTTTAGAGGACCTATTATCCATGGCGTATCCAAGACTTTTGAAATATGGATAATAGTTAGATGATTTTTTGAATCACATAAACATTGCACTGTACATTTACATGATTAAAACAGGGTATATGTGAACATTGTATATAAAGGTTACACATAATGTTTCTTCAGGAACTTGTCGTTGATCGGCATCATGAGCAAGTCACCATCAGGCTTGTTTAGTCGATACGCACCGTTAGAATACACTGATTCTATAATGAAAGGACCTTCCCATTTAGGCTAAAATTTTCTTTTTGTCTTGTGCGTCATGACCATTGGTCTTCTCACATCTAAGACCAGATCACCAACTTTAAAGATTCTTTCCTTTACCTTTTTATTAAAGGCTCTAGAAAGGCTTGCTTGGTATAGCTCAATACGTTGTTGAGCTAATAAGCATTTTTTATCTAGCGCTTTCAGCTCTTGTAGTCACAGATGGTAACTTTCATCGGCAGTCAACTAACCGGCTAAGGCTACTCGAAGAGAGGGAATCTAGATTTCTAGGAGAAGAACTGCTTCACTCCCATAAACGAAAGAGAATGGTGTACTGCCTGTTGGAGTCCGGACCGTTGTACGATAGGCCCAGGGACATTCGCCGAGCTTCTCATTCCAATCGCGCTTGTTTGAAGACACGAACTTCTTGAGAAGTTTAATGATAGTCTTATTGAAGGCTTCTGCTAATGCATTAGCCGCTGGATTGTAAGCAGTAGAGGCTATATTCTGAATTCGATCCTTATCGCAGAACAGATAGAATGCATGGCTCACGAATTGTGGACCATTATCATGGATGATCCTGCGAGGTAGGCTAAAGTGGTAGATAATGTGATATTTGATGAAACTGATCACGTTTGACGTCTTCACGTCGATGAGCGGTATAGCTTTCGCCCATTTGGAGAAGTAATCGGTTATGGCAAAGATAAACCGTTGTCCTCTGGAGGATGGCAGGATGATTGGGCCGGTGACGTCCATACCCCAGGCTTCAAAAGGCCAAGATGCCATCGTCGGGTGTAAAAACTCCGAAGGTTGATGAATGAAATCGGTGTGGAACTGACAAGCCCTACACTTCTTACATATTCAACAGCATCTGCTATCATTATGGGCCAATATAACCCATTCGTTTGAGACGATATTGTAATTTAGGACCTGGTTGATGTGCACCACAAATTCTATAGTGAGCCTCACGGAGTGCATGTTTGGCTTTTGTGTCTGATAAACATCATAACAGTAGCCCATCGTAAGAGCGTTCGTACAACATTTTGATAGCTGTATCATAGTAAAATATGAGGGATCACCTTTGGACAGACATTGCTTCCTTTGGGTCCTTAGGAAGGATTCCGTAGACAGCGTAGTCTATGAAAGGAAATCTACAGTCTTTAACATCGACATTTTTTTCTGTTGCGTAACTGTGATGAATATGCAAGGCATCTTTCACACATAATAACTCTCGACCAGATACTGTTATCGAATGATAAGTGTCGACAGGAACGGTCAGGGAAGCAGCAAGATCGGCTAAAACATCTGCTTATATATTCTGTAATCGAGGCACATGCTCGATGAAGAATCCAACGAAGGTAGAAGCTAATTCAATTATCGCTTTATGATATGGGATGAGATCTTCGTGATGAACTTCATAATCCCCTCGGACCTGACTAACTATTAGCTTAGAATCGCCGTAAGCTTCTAGATAGTCAACTCCCAGTTGTTTTGCCAATTGAAGGCCGATCAGTAGGACGTTATATTCGACCATATTACTGGTACAAGGTTCCACGAGAGAATATGCACTGTGTATAACCAGATGGTCGGGTGACACAAGCACGATGCCTACTCCAGCCATAATATTTTCTTTAGGTCCTGTTCTTGATGCACCGTCAAAGAACATTCGCTAAATGGGGATTTCCTCAGTTGTGATGTTAGACTCCACTACTTCATCCGGGATTTCATCGTAGAGTTTTGAAGATTTTGGCACCGAATGAGCTGCTAAAAAATCAGCTAATGCTTAGCCTTTTACTGCCTTCATAGGGACGAATAACATATCTATGGAGTCAACAGCATTGTCTATGTAGCTAAGTAGGAATTAAGAGAACCAGATTTAGTCATGAGTATTCTGAGAGGATTGACTCTAGATATGATGTGGATAGTCTGTCCAGACACATAGTGACGTATCTTCTGGATAGCAAATACCAGTGCAAGACATTCCTTTTCCATAGGTGTGTATCTGTGCTCGGCACCCACCATCGTACGACTAAGGTAGTAGATTGCTTGTTCATGGCGTCTTCATTCTTCTGAGCTAATAGGGCACCAAGGGAATGATCCATAGCGCGAACATATAACAAGAAAGTTTTTCAATTATCGAAGCCACCAACGCTGGAGGGCTTGTGAGATACTTCTTGATGTCGTCAAATGCGCGTTGACATTGTTCAGTCCAGATGAAAGATACTACTTTCTTTATGAGCTGAGTAAACGGTTGACACCTTCCAAAAAGATTTGAAATGAATCGTCTGATATAGGCTGGCCTTCCTTGAAGTCCGCTTAGCTCTTTAAGATTTCTTAGAGGACGTATATCGAGGATCGCTTTCACTTTCTCCGGGTCAAGATGTATACCCTTTGAAGTGATAACAAAACCAAGGAACTTGTCGCTGGAGACTCCCAGAAAAGACTTGGTTGGATTTATCTTGAGTTGGTGTGCACGCATTAGTTCGAACACCATTCTCAAATTATGGAGGTGGTTGCCCTTGAGACAACTTTTAACTGCGATATCATCTATGTAGCATTCCACTATTTTGCGCAAACGATCACAAAAAATTATGTTTATAACTTGCTGGTATGTTGCCCTGCATTTTTCAATCCGAAAGGCATCACCGTATAGCAGTATACCCCCAATGGTGTTCAAAAAGATGTGTATTTCTTATCATTGGGGAACATCTTGATCTGGTTGTAGCCTGAGAACCCATCCATGAAGGACATTCGCTCGAAGCCGCAAGTATTGTCGATCATTACGTCGGTGATCGGTAGAGGGAACTCATCTTTCAGGCATGCAGAGTTCAAATTATGGTAATCGATATAGTCTCAAACTTTACCGTTCTTTTTTATGACTGGAACAATGTTAGCGACCCAGTCAGGGTGTTGTTCTTCATGAATGAACCCACTTGAAATAAGCTTCTTGACTTTACTCTCGATGGCTTCCATAATATCTGGTCGGAACCGCCGTTGCTGCTGCTTCACCGGCTTAGCTTTAGACAGGATATTTAGGCGGTGTATTGCAACTTTAGGGTCCAAGCCTGGCATATCTTCATAGCTCCATGCAAAGATGTCAATATATTCTCTTATAAGCTGTATAAAAGATTGTCGTTTTTCACCAGACAGACTTTTGCTGATAAAGATTGGTTTAAGAGATGATTCATCTCCCAAATTGACTTGGAAGACTTCGTCTTCAGTAGGTGGTTCACGTTGTTCGAAACATAACTCCCACTTGGTATCCATCTTTTAAGCCTATTGTTTGAGCTCGATTGATTAGACATTTTTTGCAATTTGGTTAACTGACACCATGTTGACAGACAAAGTTGCTTTGAACATGTCTCTAATGCTGGAGTCTGAATCCCAGAGGCAGAAATCAGAAGAATGAGAACAACGATCCACTTCGATGTATGATCCTTCAGAAGTTGTTGGAGGAGTAATGTAACCCAAACCAACACTGTTTTTTTGATAATAGTTCTCGGGTTTACCGGGAGGAACAAAGTGATGTATTGGCAATCGTCGTCCTTGACCGTAGTTTAGTCCCTGGTCGTTTTTTATATCATATCTCATGTTCTGGATAATATTCTTGGCCTGCCAACTATATCGGTAAAGTTGTATTTTTCCAGAATCATAGTCAGTTTCAGTGTTGCGATTGGGAGTAGTAAAGTCCAGAATGAACTTTCTTTCGCCAATTATTCGACCGAAGATGATCAATTCTTCACCCTTCTTTCTAGCTGGAACGATAAAGTAGTGGATATCTTCTGGCCAGACCTTTTTCTTTAGTTTAGGCGTCGTGACTGGCATGCAGAGATGTGGTCCTATGCCATGCTCTAGGGCGTACAATATATCTATGTACTGGTTTATAGATTGGTAGACATCGGAGTAATTCAAAGATAAATCTTTACTTAGAAAATATGTAAGTTCTTCTTCAAGGATAACATCATCCACTGAAGGTACATTATTTTGAATATTGATATACTCATTGAGAGGATCATTGTCCGGAATAGGAGTCACAGACTTGGTCAAGTTAACCATGTAGGGTAACTCATCTGGATTGGGAGGACGGACTTCAGCAGGCACCAACCGAGTCGTTTTGCGGAGAGTGATGGTCAATGGTTTGACAATATCAGGATTCTTCTTTTTGACCCAGATTGTGAGAGGCTTTGGAGTACTTTTTGGAGTAGTACGTTCTTTGACTCGGATAACCAGGGGACCATTAATGGTGGATGAACTCACTTCAGCTTCATCATCCGCTTCGTTGCTGTCATCCTTAGGAGGCTGAGATTGAAAAAGTACTGAATCTCCATAGTAGTCTTCAATACCCTTAAAAGGATCAACATTGGCAAACTCCGTCTTTACGATGCCATCACTATTGACGTACTTGAAGCACTGGTGAAGGGTAGAAGGAACGATCATGTTCTCGTGTATCCACGGACGTCCCAACAAGACGTTGTAGGACACATTGGTGTCGATTACATAGCAAGAAACCTCTGTTCGAAGATCACCAATCTAGCACTTAAGGCGGATCTTGCCCAGCGGATGGCTTTTTCCAGCATTGACAGCCATGATAGTAGCACTGGTTGCAGACAGCTTGTGCAGAGGGATCCCTAGAATTTGGAGTAAATTTTTAGGGATGATGCTGAGGGAGGAACCTGGATTGATATGCATCCAATCCACCTTAATCGCCCCGATATATCCTGTATAGTACAGAGGTCTATCATGACAATTATTTTTGAGTAGCATGTCCTTTTGTGAAAAGGTGATGTTGGGCACCACTTCTATAGTGCTATGACAGTGAGGACAGGAGACGGGATCTTCAGCGGGGGCTTTGACTTTAGCGAGATAAGAGTCGGCATGTAGTAATACCTCACTTAAAGCTTTTCACGTCTCTTTAGAGAGTCACAGTAGATCGAACAAAGACAACCTGGCAGGTGTATTGGCCAGCTATACCAGTATGTCAAAGTTGTAAGGCCGATCCATGCCTTCGGGAGTTGGTGCCTTCAGAGACTTGTCAAATCGCATCTCCTTCTGCTTAGCTTTGTCGGTAGTTGAGGACTTAGATGGACAGGCTTCTGAACTTATGGGAGCAGCAGGAGCTTGAGAAGGTACTGTATCTTCTTGTGCGGGGTCATAAGTCCGTAGGTAAGTCTTCCCGGATCGTATCTCGCTAGATAGAACTTTGTAAATGGAAGAAGACACCATATGGCTAGATTTATATTTCTTGTCCCTCTTTGCTTTGGGAGACACCACCCCCTTGCGTCATTTCTTGTACAAGGTCTGGATGGACCCATATGATCTTACCACGTTCTGTCGTGAGTGGCACCAACATTGATGTTAAGTTGTGAGCCGGCGGCAGGTTGACGACTTCCATTACTGCCTTGGGGATTGGGACTACGTCGTCTGGGACTTCTGTAGAAGAAAAGTTACCAAATTGAAGAGAGATCACGTTAGAAGATACGACCTTGACTTCAGCTTCGAGGTTGGTAACTTGGCTGTCGATAAGCTGTTGTATCTTCTTCTTCAGCATGATGCAATCCTTGGTAGAGTGGTGCACGTACTGTTGATAAAGACAGTACTTAGGATCGTTGAGTTAGTTCGCCTCCACAGGATGTCGTGGTGGAGGCAATGTCAGTTTATTACCCTTCATCAATGTCTAAAAAATGGTAATAACATCATCTTCGTCAAAGAAGAAAGTCTCCTTGGGTTTGTCGGGAGAGCCCTGAGAATTGGAAGCTCCCTTGCAAGTGTTGGCCTTCAAGACTTCTTTTTCTTTACCCCCACGGACAGGGATAGTTTAGGGGTGCTTGCTTTTGTCTTCAGATTTGGGTGTCTTTAACCCCAATAATTCTAGATTAGTGACATCATTTTCAGCAGCATCAGCAGCCCCGATGAAAGCGGGCCATGTATCATAGTTATATATACACAGACAGAACTTCAATGTAGGAAGGAAGTTATGTCGACAAGTATCCATAAGCTCTGAGTCTGGTATAATGAAGGACATCCTCAATGCTAGTCGCCTGAAGCATTCGATGAAAGCAATAACAGACTCACTCCTCCTTTGCTTGGTCTCGATGAGGGTAGACATACTAACATGCGTGCCACTCTCATAAAACCTGTTGAGGAATAACCTCTCCAAGTCTTTAAAGGAATTAATTCAACCGTCAGGCAGACTGCAGAACCAATTAAAAGCTACCCCATGCAAGGTGCTGATAAATAGCTTTGACAAGAACGGATCATCCCTTGGTAAGTGCAGAGTCTACGTATTGGAGTATGTCATGTGTTGGCGAGGAGAAGTCATCCCGTCAAATAAATTTAGCGTCAGTGGCTTGTAGTTAGGAAGGCAAGTAGCATTCTCCCATTCAGGAGGATAAGGATATCCCCATCTTCCGAAGCTCGTCTTTGTGTGAGATGGTATCGAAACGGGCAACAAGAGAATCAATTGCATCCTGCTGATTGAGTAGATATTGAGAAACGACTGCTGTACGGTTGTCAAGCGTCGTTGGCGAAGGACCACCTCCAGCATTTACGGGATTTAGAGGAGGCGCAACGGAATATACTCCTTTTGTAGTAAATATGGGTTATTGCTATTAGCCGGACTAGCGTGTGCTGAGATGTTCGGTTATAGAGGAACTGCCCCTAGCAGTTTGGACTGCTATAATACTGGTAAGCATATCAGTGATCTTGGCAAATGCTGTTGTAAGACTCTCTAGCCGCTTGTTGGTCTGATCATTGGCTTTTTCAGGTCTCTCTCCATCTGCCATATACGCAAATAACATACGAGGATGAATAGAGGAAATAGTACAACTAGTGCTGATACTGTCTATCTCTAAGTTGAAAAGACCCTCGTCTTCAGGCAGGGGAGGTAGATAGTCTCCGTCGGACTCGAAGAGATCATTGTCATTTGGAAGGCTACTTGTAACACCTAGTTTTCCAAATGAGGGTAATTTTGAACTTCTGTAATTATAATTATTATTTATTGATATTTATATCACATTAGTGATTTTTGGTGATTTTTAATCAATTTAAAATTTATTTTAAGTCATGACTTGTGATTTGGATGTGCTGCTAGTGAAACCCTGGAGACTGTCTGACCTAGAGCCTAACCATGTGATTAGGGATATTTAATTATCATTTTTAGCCTAGAGATAATCATTTTGACTTATTAGAATTATTTGATTAAATATTGGATTGGTGATTGCTATCCTTGACTTTGACTTATTGAGACCTTGTAGACTAGCCTAGAAGCTAACCGTAGCTATGGTGACTTAGTAGGAAATGGTGTGACCCTAGTCTAGCTTAATTCAAACCTATTTTTAGTCACTAGAATCTAGTTTCAATAGGAAAAATTATGAATAGGTGAAATGACTTGTGATTTGATTTCATGACTTGTGACTTAAGCCCATAGGCCCATAACTTGAAGCCCTAACCCCAACCAAATCCTAAGTGACCAGCCATATAGAGGTTTCCACTCCAATTTAATGCCCCCTCTTCTTGTTCTAGCCTCTTTTGTGCTCAACCAAGTTTTTAGAAAAAAGGTAAATTCCCACATTCCTAAATTCCTAATAAATCCTATTTCGATTCCTTTTTGACTCTAGTCTTTTGCATTAGGATCTAATTACTGTTTATTTACTGTTTGTGGAGATTAATCTCAGTTTTTGTGCAATTTGGAGCTTGGGAGTTGCTATTTGGATTCCTTCTATTTAGGGCTTTCTTTGAGTTTGACACTCAATATGTAAACCACTCAAACCCATTATTTTTCTTGATTTCTTTGCATGGTAGCCTAGATCTAGGTGTCCACTAGCTGTCCATAAAATTTGGGTTAATTTCGTGTCCATTTGGTGTCCGTATCGGACACGTATCAACACCTAGGTATAGGTGTTCGATGAAATGCCAAAGAGGACATTTCTTCACTGTTTCCGAAATGTTTTTGATTGGGATTGCTATTAATAATGTGACCTCTGATTTCCCTAACCTACTTTTGTGTTTCTGTGTCGTGTCGTGTCCACACGAGGACACGAACACGCCCCGCGTGTGGGCTAGGGTTTCCCTGCTGCCCGTGTCCTAGTTCTCCTCATACACGATACATCTGGACACCAAAATTTGTGTGAACCTTCACTAGGTGACCGACATGTAGTGTATTAAATTTCATTAGATATTATTTAGTGGTTAGAGAGCAATTCGACTCACACGGATTCCTCACTGTGTGCACACACGTGAATTTACCCCTTTGATACGCACCCACACACACGACACGACACCATGTGGACACGTTGCAGGCACCCCACGACCTACCCCTATCCCTGGCAAACACCTATGCACGAGCACGAGGACACTGGGACACTGTGTCGTGTCCACGAGCTCGTGTCCTCGCTGCACGAGACAGTTCTCGACCAGTATCCTATTCTTAGTTCGAATTCTGTTTGAACACTTCGTGTCCAGTTTCCTGGACACGAATGGATCTCCCCTGACACGTACTAATGTGGGGAACATTTATGTACACCTATTTTGAACTTTTGATTTGGTTTTATGTGATTATTGGGTTCGAAATTGGGGTTTACTGATACACTGACTGAATGGGGAAAATTGTTCTTAAATTTGATTTTTTTTTATCTTCACTGTGATGTAGGTTAGATATAGAATTTGGTTTTTAGATTTTATGTATGTAATTGGACTGATTGGAGATTGGATTTCGATTAAACATTTTGAAAAGTTTACTGAAAATTGTTTCCTTTTACTGATCCTCAACTGAGAAACTATTTTCTTGATTGGTTGATACTTGATTTCGATTAACATAGTTAACTGAGTTTTACCTTAATATCATTCCTGAGATTTCAATTTGAATGTTAAGCCTAAGTTTGAATGTCACACCTGAATTTACATATGTTATTGACCGACATTCACTAAGCATGTTAACACACAAACCTGATAATGAATAGGGGATTGGATGTTTGCACTATTTTGAATAAAACTGAAACTGTGGGTTATGCAAAAACCTGAGAACAAATGTTCATTCACTTTGGTTGTTCACACTATTTTCTCATATTAATCCCTATGTAATTACACACACAGGCACACTTTACACACTGATTTTTCTGAGTTAACTCGATTTTACTGATTTTTGCATACACTGTGGTGACCTGAGATTTCCTTTTACATATACACACACACCCATGAACTAAACTGAGATTCATTGCACTAATATTCCTATACACACACACTCTGCTGTTCTCTACACACACTGAGGACACTTGACACCTATATCTAGGTTACACACACACACATTAAGATATAGACACCCACATGTACACAGGAACATTAAAACTGTATGCATATTTACACACGAAATTGCACACTGAGTTATGAGTCCTATGTACACTACCTCTAGACACACACACATTACTGCTACACATGACACTCTTCCACACATATGTACACACTAGTACATGTCACTATGTGGAAGCTAAATTCTGAGAATGGTTTGACACACACAGGGAAACTGGAAACTGAACACTGTTTTCTAAAAATCTGAGAACCCCTATAACCTATGATGTTCCCTGCACCTATACACTCACACATGAAAAACTGAGAACTTGCTAACTACATTACACACACTTTTGCCACATTCCACACACACACACACATTTATGACATGTACCCTCACACCTAAATCTGAGAATGAGTTCACACTCTACCTCACCCCCTCTCTAACACTCTAATATAGGTTGTATTGCTATATATATATATATAAAATATATATATATATATATATATATATATATATATATATATATATATATATATATATATATATATATATATATATATATATATATATATTTTTTTTTTTTTGTATTGCTATATATATATATATATATATATATATATATATATATATATATAAAATAAAAATATATATATATATATATATATATATATATATATATATATATATATATATAAAATATATATATATATATATATATATATATATATATATATATATATTTATTTTTGTATATATATATATATGTTATTTTTGTATGCCTATCGGTTTGTTTGATATAGATAGGCTTGATAGTATAATGTTGATATTGGTTAGGTTGAGAGTTATCCTTGAGAGATTATCTCAGTTTTTGAGATAATTAGTTATGAGTTCACTTACATGTTATATTGGGTTGTAGTCCAATTCCTGAGATTATAGGGTGCTGAGGTATTGGCTTAGAATTAGGAAATCTGAGACACATAGCAGTTGTTATCATACTCATATGCACACACACAAGAGCACAAACCTGGGACACTCTAACCTATGTTTTTCACATTAAGACAACACCTACACGCACATTTATTTCACCATTAAACTGAAATTGATATGCATGAACTGAAATGTATATATGAATGAATGTATGTATGCAAGGTAGGCATGTATGATATGTAATATATGTAAATTATAGGTTTGGGAGCTTGTATAGCATGTGATGGTATGCGAGTGCTAGCCTAGGCTTGGTTAGGCCTAGTGAGACTTGTTAGACTTGTTGGGCTAGGACTTGACCTAGTTTGACTAGAGTTGACCAAGTGTTGACTATAGTCTAGTTTGACCTAGACAGCATGCAGATGCATTGTAGATTACATTTAGCATTCCTCTGTATATGTCTTGACTTGTGTTACTCTAAATAGGAGTTAGATACCTCATCTCGGGCAGTATATTCTTACAGACATTCAGATACCAGACGAGTATATTTTCTGATCATTTCATAACTTGCTTAGGATTATATTCCTGCTCTAGTTTACCTTATTTGATGCTGTCAAGATATTATCACGGATTGGTACTATATGGATCCCTACATTGAGATGTTATCCCCCTCGGGAGCATCGGATACATCAAGTCGTGTATTTCATGCATATCATGTATTCCTCGCTCTCATGTTATTCATGTTTCTCATGTGCTTCATGCTCGCTCGTGTACTCTCATGTGCTCTCATGTTCGGTCATGTTTCTCGTGTATTTCATGTGTACCCTTTATGGGCCTTCATGTGGAATTCATGTGCACTCAGTTCTTAGCCCTCATGTTTACTTCATGTACACCCATCTATGGGCTTTCATATGAAAATCATGCACGTAACATAACTTGTCTGGATCCTTGTGTATTGATTGGGGTATAGGGGAGTATAAATAGTCATATGAACAATTCTAAAGTAGTATAACCATGTGCGCCTCTTTAGTATATTCATGTACAAATCCAGCCGTTCACATGTCGACTTTGTACTCTAAATCACTAGTCACTGGTAGCTCTATACTTATAGAAGATATTTCCATTACAGTTCTCTCTCTATTTACATTATGTACTTTCTTTCAGTTTCATGTATCGTACTCTCTTGCATGTTTATATCTTTTAACCTGTTATGATCTGCGTGAGATGTATTGTGCTCACTCCCGTCCTGACTGGACCTGTTAAAATTTTTACAGAGGATGGTGAGGAACTCTGCACCCCTTACTATGGAGTTTACCTAGATGACACTCGTGACCTGGACCCCTGGAGAGGTTCAGGCCGCTGCTGAGGATGATACCATGCATAGTTTATATAGTTTAAACTGTTCTTCTTTTCATGATAGTTGTTGTCTTGATTCAGAGTTGTATTATTATAGAGATATTGAGACTTTAATTTATTTCATTTCTGTTGTACCTCAGTTTTGAGGATTTTCTTTATCTATTCCATCGTGCTATATTCTACCCCTAGATGGTGATTAAGTTGTACCTTCTGTGACTTGGCCTCCAGTTGTAGAGTATTTTACATTGTGTCAGTTGTTGTTCATGACCTAGAACAGCGTTCTACCGCCGATACTGCAGCGTAGGCTGGGCGCTGTTACGTATTCGTACCCTCACAGTGGGTGCGGGTCGTGACACGTTTTTAGTGGTGGCCCATGCAGGTCGAGTTTGTGTAGTGGTATTCGAACTAGAGTATCACTACAGCCTGCAGTAGGATTATGATTATTCTTGAGGTACTAAATCATATTACGAAAAACTCTTAACTGAATTCCTGCCATCTAAATTCCTGTTGAAGATTGCTTCCTTGAAATAACTGTCCTCCCTTGAATTATCGTTTCTATCTCAGTATTTATTCCTTGTTTGATCTGTCTCCAGGATGATAATTTAGACACGATCGCATCGCTCTGGCCCAGCAGATGCTGGTGAGAGGTCTACCACCCCTCGCCCGATTGTGGATGCTGGGACCACATCACCCCCTATTTCTGCTCATATAGGAGCGTCTGCAGCTTTTGAGAGTGCACCTCCACCTGTCTGGAGGTCTTCTACCATCATTCCGGATATGTATCAGCAGCAGTTACCTTCAGGGACAGTAGATGCAGCTTAGATGTTTACCCTTTTCCTGCGATTCCTGGAGACTCAGCAGCAGATGTAGCAGAGCCAGTCTGCTGATTTCCGACAGAGCATACAAGATACTCACCAGTTGGTCAGGACGACAGTAGAGCTTGTGGCTGCTCAGCCACTGGGAGGACAGATGTAGCAGTATCAGATGAAGACTTCAGACATCCAATCCTTTAAGAAGATGGGACCCCGGGACTTCAAGGGTACAGAGGGCATCATATATGCTGATGATTGGATAGAGCATATTAAGGAGATATTCCGATTGGCACAAATACCAGCTGGATTACAGATCGAGGCAGCCGCCAGTCAGATGTAGGACTTAGCCCGCACTTGGTACCAGACGAACCCAAGGGTTGGTACAGCCGGTCAGACTTGGGCAACGTTCAAGAAAGTGTTCAAGAAGAAATTCTTTCCCGATACAGCACTCGGTGCCTTGGAGGTGCAGTTCGAGAGTTTGGTTCAAGGGAACCAGACCGTTGAGGAATACGCAGGGGAGTTCTGCCATTTGGGTAGATTCATTGAGGATCTTACTGAGGTCGGGAAGACGAGGAGGTTCTGCAGGGGTTTGATCAGGGAGATCAGGTCCAAGAGCAGCCGTGACGCCACTTTCGAGCAGATTTTGGTAGAAGTCATGGCAGCGGAGGACGATCTTGGGCTGAAGGAGAAGAGGACGCGAGACACTCAGAGAGCTAGTGGCAGTGTAGGCCCGACCAAGAGGCCCCACTTACAGATTCAGCAGCAGTATCAGCAGCAGATACCTACAAATTCAGCAGCAGTATCAGCACCCGAGGGTCTAATTTCAGCAGCAGCAGTTTCAGGACCGTGTACCCTTTCGACAGGCGCAGCAGCAACAGAGGCAACAGCAGGTCCCGGGACAATAACTTGTTATCATTTGCCCCTTCTGTAAGAGACCAGGGTACGATTGGGGCGAATGCCGAAAGAGGCTGGGCAGATGTTTACTTTGCGGAGTATCCGATCATCGGATGAGAGTGTGTCCTGAGTCATTTGGACAGACAGTTCAGGGAGCAGGAGCTAGGGCTCCGGTAGGCCAGCAGAAGGGATTATCCTTACCAACTCAGCAGTAGAGGTACATGCAGCATCAGCAGCAGGCCAGGGGAGGGCAGTAGGGACGAGCTTTCGCCAGGACAGTCGAGGATCCACAGGCCATTGGAGATCTTGTTGCAGGTTCTGTTCTTTTTGATTCCATTTCCGCAATTGCCTCTTATAACAGCATTGAAAATTTGATTCCCTCTGTTCCTTGTTGATTGATCAATTTTGTTTTGTTGTTCTTGCGTTATGTCTGATTTTCTTCTACGGTGAATCATATGGGCTAGGTCACCTCAGTTATGGGATCTAGAATCTTCTATAGTCGTGTTAGCTGGCATAGTGAGGACATATAGTCAGATTTAGGACGTATTTCTTGGGTGTGGGAATTTAAGGTTTTCGCTGCCAAGCATGCGACAATGCAAAATTTTTAAATACCATGATTCTAGAGTTATGTACCTTAGTTAAGGACTCTGTGATTATCGTAGCCTTGCTCACTAGAATGACAAAAATTTTGAGTATCATGATTTTGGACAGACGCATATGATTGTCGAACTGTGTGATTTGAGACTATGATTGTTGGGGTGTTTGACCTAGAAGGGGTGCGATCATCTAAATTTCGAGGACAAATTTTTCTAAGGGAGGTAGGATTGTAACACCCAATTTTCTAAATGAGGGTAATTTTGAACTTCTGTAATTATAATTATTATTTATTAATATTTATATCACATTGTGATTTTTGGTGATTTTTAATCAATTTAAAATTTGTTTTAAGTCATGACTTGTGATTTGGATGTGCTGCTAGTGAAACCCTAGAGACTGTCTGACCTAGAGCCTAACCATGTGATTAGGGATATTTAATTATCATTTTTAGCCTAGGGGTAATTTGGTCATTTTGACTTATTAGAATTATTTGATTAAATATTGGATTGGTGATTGCTATCCTTGACTTTGACTTATTGAGACCTTGTAGACTAGCCTAGAAGCTAACCCTAGCTATGGTGACTTAGTAGGAAATGGTGTGACCCTAGTCTAGCTTAAGTCAAACCTATTTTTAGTCACTAGATCTAGTTTCAATAGGAAAAATTATGAATAGGTGAAATGACTTGTGATTTGATTTCATGACTTGTGACTTAAGCCCATAGGACCATAACTTGAAGCCCTAATCCCAACCAAACCCTAAGTGACCAGCCATATAGAGGTTTCCACTCCTATTTAATGCCCCCTCTCCTTGTTCTTGCCTCTTTTGTGCTCAACCTAGTTTTTAGAAAGAAAGGTAAATCCCCACTTTCCTAAATTCCTAATAAATCCATTTCAATTCCTTTTTGACTCTAGTCTTTTGCATTAGGATCTAATTACTGTTTATTTACTGTTTGTGGAGATTAATCTCAGTTTTATGCAATTTGGAGCTTGGGAGTTGCTATTTGGATTCCTTCCATTTGGGGCTTTCTTTGAGTTTGACACTCAATAGGTAAACTACTCAAACCCATACTTTTTCCTGATTTCTTTGCATGGTAGCCTAGATCTAGGTGTCCCCTAGCTATCTCTTAAATTTGGGTTAATTTCGTTTCCATTTGGTGTCCGTATCGGACACGTATCAACACCTAGGTATAAGTGTTCGATGAAATGCCACAGAGGGCATTTATTCACTGTTTCTAAAATGTTTTTGATTGGGATTGCTGTTAGTGATGTGTCCTCTGATTTCCCTAACCTACTTTTGTAATTCTGTGTCGTGTCGTGTCCACACGAGGATACGAACACGCCCCGCGCGCGGGCTATGGTTTTCCTTGCTACCCGTGTCCTAGTTCTCCTCGTACTCGTCACATCTGGACACCAAAATTTGTGTGAACCTTCACTAGGTGACTGACATGTAGTGTATTAAATTTCATTAGATATTATTTAGTGGTTAGAGAGCAATTCGACTCACACGGATTCCTCACTGTGTGCACACACGTGAATTTACCCCTCTAATACGAACCCACACACACGACACGACACCATGTGGACACGTTGCAGGCACCCCACGACCTACCCCTATCCCTGGCGAATACATATGCACGAGCACGAGGACACTGGGACACTGTGTCGTGTCCACGAGCTCGTGTCCTCGCTGCATGAGACAGTGCTCGACCAGTGTCCTATTCTTAGTTCGAATTCTGTTTGAACACTTCGTGTTCCATTTCCTGGACATGAATGGACCCCCCTGACACGTACTAATGTGGGGAACATTTATGTACACCTATTTTGAACTTTTGATTTGGTTTTACGTGATTATTGGGTTCGAAATTGGGGTTCACTGATACACTGACTGAATGGGGAAAATTGTTCTTAAATTTGATTTTTTTTTTATCTTCACTGTGATGTAGGTTAGATATAGGATTTGGTTTTTAGATTTTATGTATGTAATTGTTCTGATTGGAGATTGGATTTCGATTAAACATTTTGAAAAGTTTACTGAAAATTGTTTCCTTTTACTGATCCTCAACTGAGAAACTGTTTTCTTGATTGGTTGATACTTGATTTCGATTAACATAGTTAACTGAGTTTTACCTTAATATCATTCCTGAGATTTCAATTTGAAAGTTAAGCCTAAGTTTGAATGTCACACCTGAATTTACATATGTTATTGACCGACATTCACTAAGCATGTTAACACAAAAACCTGATAATGAATAGGGGATTGGATGTTTGCACTATTTTGAATAAAACTGAAACTGTGGGTTATGCAAAAACCTGAGAACAAATGTTCATTCACTTTGGTTGTTCATACTATTTTCTCATATTAATCCCTATGTAATTACACACACACAGGCACACTTTACACACTGATTTTTCTGAGTTAACTCGATTTTACTGATTTTTGCATACACTGTGGTGACCTGAGATTTCCTTTTACATATACACACACCCATGAACTAAACTGAGATTCAATGCACTAATATTCTTGTACATACACACTCTGCTGTTCTCTACACACACTGAGGACACTTGACACCTATAACTAGGTTACACACACACATTGAGATATAGACACCCATATGTACACAGGAACATTAAAACTGTATGCACATTTACTCACTGAATTGCACACTGAATTATGAGTCCTTTGTACACTACCTCTAGACACACACACATTACTGCTACGTATGACACTCTTCCACACATATGTACACACTAGTACATGTCACTATGTGGAAGCTAAATTCTGAGAATGGTTTGACACACACGGGGAAACTGGAAACTGAACACTTTTTTCTAAAAATCTGAGAACCCCTATAACCTATGATGTTCCTTGCACCTATACACTCACACATGAAAAACTGAGAACTGCTAACTACATTACACACACTTTGGTCACATTCCACACACACATTTATGACATGTACCCTCACACCTAAATCTGAGAATGAGTTCACACTCCACCTCACCCTCTCTCTAACACTCTAATATAGGTTGTATTGCTATATATATATATGTTATCTTTGTATGCCTATTGGTTTGTTTGATATAGATAGGCTTGATAGTATAGTGTTGATATTGGTTAGGATGAGAGTTATCCTTGAGAGATATCTCAGTTTTTGAGATAATTAGTTATGAGTTCACTTACATGTTATATTGGGTTGTATTCCAATTCCTGAGATTATAGGGTGCTGAGGTATTGGCTTAGGATTAGGAAATCTGAGACACATAGCAGCTGTTATCATACTCACATGCACACACACACACACACAAGAGCACAAACCGGGGATACTCTAACCTATGTTTTTCACATTGACACAACACCTACACACACACACATTTATTTCACCATTAAACTGAAATTGATATGCATGAACTGAAATGTATGCAAGGCTGAATGTATGTATGCAAGGTAGGCATGTATGATATGTAATATAGGTAGAGGGTATGTGAGTGCTAGCCTAGGCTTGGTTAGGCGTAGTGAGACTTGTTAGACTTGTTGGGCTAGGACTTGACCTAGTTTGACTAGTGTGGTTGACTAGAGTTGACCAAGTATTGACTATAGTCTAGCTTGACCTAGACAGCATACAGATGCATTGTAGATTACATTTATCATTATCCTGTATATGTCTTGACTTGTGTTGCTATAAATAGGAGTCAGATACCTCATCTTAGGCAGTATATTCTCACAGACATTTAGATACCAGGCGAGTACATTCTCTGATCATTTTATAACTTGCTTATGATTATATTCCTGCTCTAGTTTACCTTATTTGATGCTGACACGATATTATCACGGATTGGTACTATATGGATCCCTACATTGAGATATTATCCCCCTCGGGAGCATCGGATACATCATGTCGTATGTTTCATGTACATAATGTATTCCTCGCTCTCATATTATTCATGTTTCTCATGTGCTTTATGCTCATTCATGCTCGCTCGTGTACTCTCATGTGCTCTCATGTTCGGTCATGTTTCTCGTGTATTTCATATATAACCTATACTTCATGTGTACCCTTCATGGGCCTTCATGTAGAATTCATGTGCACTTAGTTCTGAGCCCTCATGTTTACTTCATGTATACCCATCTATGGGCTTTCCTGTGAAAATCATGTACGTAACATAACTTGTCTGGATCCTTGTGTATTGATTGGGGTATGGGGAGTATAAATAGTCATGTGAACAATTCCAAAGTAGTATAACCATGTGCGCCTCTTTAGTAATTCATGTGCAAATCCAGCCGTTCACATGTCGACTTTGTACTCTAAATCACTAGTCACTAGTAGCTCTCTACTAATAGTAGATATTTCCATTACAGTTCTCTCTATATTTACATCATGTACTTTCTTTCAGTTTTATGTATCGTACTCTCTTGCATGTTTATATTTTCTAACATGTTATGATCTGTGTGAGATGTATTGTGCTCCCTCCCGTCCTGATTGGACTTGTTAAAAATTTTACAGAGGATGATGAGGAACCCTACACCCCTTACTATGGAGTTTGCCTAGATGACACTCGCGACTTGGACCCCTGGAGAGGTTCAGGCAGCTACTGAGGATGATACCCATGCATAGTTTATATAGTCTGGACTGTTCTTCTTTTCATGATAGTTGTTGTCTTGATTCAGAGTTGTATTATTATGGAGATATTGAGACTTTGATTTAATTTATTTCTGTTGTACCTCAGTTTTGAAGATTTTCCTTATCAATTCCATCGTGCTATATTCTACCCCTAGATGGTGATTGAGTTGTACCTTCTGTAGCTTGGCCTCCAGTTGGAGAGCATTTTATATTGTGTTAGTTATAGTTCATGACCTAGAACAACATTCTACCGCCGATACTGCGGCGTAGGCTGGGCGCTGTTACGTATTCGTACCCTCACAGTGGGTGCGGGTCGTGACACTACTCCCGTCATCTGGAAGGCTACCTCCGGAGTGAAGGTCTTCTCCTTCAGATTTTGAGAGAATACTACCCCCAGCTGAAGGATCATCACCCCCAGCTTGGGAGTCCTCGTCATCTATACGGAATCTTGTCCTTGACCGAGTACCCATATAGACTCCTTCAGATGTAACTGCTCGCTGGCTATTTATTGGCAGGCTTCTTCTTCTTCTGTTCGCAGAACTGACAGAAAAAGTTGGGTTAGTGGTCCACCTTATTTGATTGAGGCTCCCGTAAGGAGGACCCCATAAAGCCATATTGGATGAAATATATAGCGGCTTTTCGTCATCAGAGTGCTCCAGTCGTCGAAACAAGGACTGCCTCGGAAGCACTTTTGTTGCTTTGGAGCAGCAACAGTTGATGACAATACTGGTGCACGGATGTACGCCATGAATTATAGTATCCTCCATCGCTTTACGCTTATGATTTATCATGTCGCGTAAATCGGCGGAAGAGAGTTTTGCCTTAAAACCCATGTCACATGCATCGTCGAGCTTTGCATATGGGTTTATAAGGTTTGTAAGGGGAGTTGGCGCATCCGGACTTAGTTCATGTATAGGGGCATCCCCCACAACTAAGTTCCGTGATGACCTTGAAGACAGCACCGTGCTATACGCGGTAGGGTCTGTCTTTTTGCTGTGGGCGTATAGAACCTGGAGCATGCCCATGGGCGCATCTTTCATGAAGTCCTGGCAGCATGCCTGGCCCTCCTAGACGTGGACGCATAGAATGGGTCATCATAGCCTGGGCGCATAGCCCTGGGCGCATGGCCCTAGGCACATAGTGTCACGCCCCGCTCCCGTAGGAGCGATCGTCCTTGCTAAGGCGTGATGCCGTACGAGCCTAGATTGTGCTCGTACAAGGCGGGTTCCATAACGGCCAATTTCAGCGGCTGCGACGGGGTCGTCGCACAGAAGTCCCATGCAGAGACATTAAATCATAGCAGCAAAAATTTAAAACAGACGCAAGTTATTCAAATAAGCTCTTTATTGATATTGAAACAACGGTTACATCGGGGAGCAAGGCCAAGATTACAAGTCTCTCAAGCTCACTCATCTCACTTTACAATTCACTCAGCTCTCTCTCATCTCTCAATACATGTCCCGAGCCAGCGGATGCTTCGAAAGACGACGTCCATACATTATGTCCTGTATAAGTCTTTACTCCATGCGGCTGCGCGCTTCGAATCGCCAAGGAACTCCGTACCTCGACGCATCCAAGCGAGCTCCGCGCCGCGAGTTTCTACCTGTGCCTGCACATGTAAACTATGTGGGTGTCAGTACTCAACTTTACTGGTGGAATGAGCTCCTCGCCCACCCATACAAAACCGACACGTTATTTTACTTTGTGCAACATAGTCCCTTCTTATCAATTGTCTTTCTACTCTTGCCTTAGGATCAGTTTTAGGATAGACGCCTTGGCCTATTTCGTGTTTCAAGACTGTCCCGTGCTTGCAACATCGACGTTACCCTATCAAGTCGTGTTTGCCTTACGGCACTTAATCAGAGACGCTACTACGCAATAAGGCTCTATTTCTATGTGATCGTGCTAGGAATCCATCGTGTCGTGCCTCGCAACTCAGGGTGACTAAACCATATCGCCGCCTCGCGGCCCTTGCTACTTTGATCACCAACTGACCCAATTAAGACTTGTGAATGTTAGTGTCACTCAACCAACTTTGTCTTGCGGCGGTTTCTCGACTTAAACTCAAACAACTCAACCAACTTATGCAACTTATATGCCGACAACTCAAGACTCGACGCCACCTCTCGTGCCGAAGCACGTCGCCTATGCTGTAGCCATTCTTAAGCCCAAACATTTGTATTCTAATTGTACACACATTCAACAACTCAACTCAATCCAAAGGCACACACGCGGATTGCCGCCATGCCGACTCATCTATATGATTTGGTCACTGACTCCCAGAGCCATCGTGGACTCCTCTAGCTTTTGTTAGACGGGTGCCCTTTCAGCGCAAGGTAGCTAGCCCAGCTGCAAGTCCCCGTCTAACCCGTGCCCAGCATAGCTAATTACTCGTTTCCAATCGCGGCCGCACCGGTCCCGTGGCCGTCGGGTTACCGTGCAGGGAAACGACCCACCTTGTCGACAAGTTGTCCATGACCATGCAAGAGTCGACACAAACTGACGTCTCACACAGTCATGCTACTTCTTTCTTCTGAGACCGCCTCGCCGACCTATAGCCGCGAGCATACTTCTTTCTTCTTAGACCGCCTCGCCGACCTGTAGCCGCGAGCATACTTCTTTCTTCTTAGACCGCCTCGCCGACCTGTAGCCGCGAGTGTTCTTTCCATGTTACCATATCATTTCATTCAACTCAATGCCTATTTGATAGTCCTTTCTCCAAAACTCATCGAATCAACCGTGGTTTATGCCTTAAACACTAAGTCCGTGCATCGTGCCTTAAGCCAACCGTGTTCTACGCAACACTCCTGTCCAAGTCGACGGGCCTTGAGATCGTGGGACTACTTAACTTTGACAAACCGCGAAAGAGCGGGATGATACTTGTAATGTCTTAGGTCGACCGGCATAACTTTGCCTAACTTAACTTGCCTGACTTAAACGCACAATGACTCGACGAACAAAGGCTGCGTCAAGCCTTGCATTGCGGAAACGTGCCGCGCATGCGTTCGACTTCTGAACGACCAAGTCATTTGGGTGCCTAGATTTATGCCGCAAGCCGTGCAATACAACTTAACCTGTCGGGCGAGCGGAGGCTATGCTACGCCTTGGGCGATGAGATCGTGCATGCTTTAGATTACATTTGTGCGGGCGACGCTTATAAATTTCGCTAACTCTTAGCTTTGCGGCGAATACCAACTTTCCTTCTCCCAAGCCACGGGACGAAGGATCGATGTCATTTTCAAAGCACGCCGTGCACCAACTCTAAGCCGACCGTTGGACCTTTCCATATTCTAACTTAATTCGACCCGTCGGGATTATTCCCTTTAGCTATGTGGATTCGTCTCTTTTATTATCAAGCCTACTTGTGCAAGTTGAAAACATGCGATTTATTATATGAAGGCAAAGATGAGGCAAGTTCACCGAAACTACCCCACCTGAGCGTACGATCGCCTCGACCGAGCGATGTCTTCAAGCAGCCGTTGCAAGGCTAAGTCCGAACGCCGTCGGCGTTTCGTTTCCTCCGATTGACTGAGCGGGACGGGGCACTGCATCATACACCACTCAGAAAAAGTTTCGTCCTCGAAACTAACTGAGTACACTTATCGACTTATCGCTTTACTAAAGATTAAAGAACTCTCGTACACACTACGCCTATGCATTTTCTCAATCCGAGCCACGCTCGCACTACCCTCAATCTTTTCTTCAAAACTTACGATCTCAAAATCCTCGACACTTCTCCGTTCCTCAAGTATCACTTGATTCAACGTACCACTTAGTTGGATCGTACACATATTCCAGGCGTCCCCAAAATACGTACGTTTCAGCCAAGCCTCGTGATAGAGAATCCGCCATCACCACTCGAGTCGGATCGTGCACATATTCGGGCATCCCTGATATACGTGTATGTCAACCGAGCCTCGTGAGTGGTGCCTCCAATATTCCTATCGCTTTGCACCGGAATGTCTGCCTAACCGCTAGGCTATGTCTTTTTAGGCTATAGTCAATCCGTCAGTATTGGAATCATAGTTCCCAAACAACAATATCAACACTGACCCCATCCTAAGGTCAAACCAAGTTGATAGTACGGGGTTTTCTACCCAAGCTCGCATCACTCCGATTTCTAAACTTCGAGCATAGATTGCCTACACATATCCCAACATTTGTCTCACGGGGTCCGAGTCATTCAGCAAAGCCATCCTACGACAACTTACGTTCCAACCAATTCCTTAACATATCATTCTCACTCGTTCAACAAGCCATTTCTTAGTCAATCTCTTCGAATACGTTCGACATAATCCGCCTATCAATCCTTCTCAATTCAAGCACGCTATTGCGCAATTTGTCGCTAAGCAAAATTTCACATTCTACATTTCCTAAGTCATCTATTCTAATTCACGTAATCGATCATGAGGTCGTCTAGCTAAACAATATATTGCGCTCCGATCTCATGCGAGTCAGATTATCCACGGTGGGCATGAATCACCATGCACGCTCCCGCGAGATAATCAATCTCATCAGGACGTAACTCTTGTTTTTGTGTCTAGACTAATTCATTCTCGATGCGCGGATTGGACCTACTCAATCCACAAGTTTTATTCATTCCTCAATCATAAGTCCTACATCCTCGAGTTCTCCTTCGCATCAAACCAACAAGTCGAGAAAATCTAAGTTGTCGCGTCCTAATTTTTCGAGTTCGATTATTCCCGTGACATGAATCACCATGTCCGCGCTCACTCAGAACGATCGCCCCAAATCCGACGTGACGCATGTGCGAGACTAGAGTTGCGCTCGTACAAGACAAAATCCTCGACGTTGTGGTTATCTGCGTAACCGTCAAGACACAATCATTTTTATGCAACATTCGTCTCGATCAAAATCCCATGTATAACACCCAACCGAACAATAACACTTGCACGATCGTCATCCGTCGAGTCAGAGAACCCCCGAGTTATCGCATATCGATCTTTGATACGCCTTAATGCCATCGATGACATGCATAACCTGACGATCTTCCTTTGCAACAAGTTCCGAGTCGTGCGAATGATGCTATCGTCCGATTGGATAATCTCCTCGACATTCAATTCAAGTTTGATCATTATCCCTCGAATCATTCACAACATCAATTTCCTCAAACCAATTTCACGTATTATTCATCCGTTTATCTTAAGTCATCGACCAACGTATTCCCTCAATTCGCATCATTCCTTTGCTAACTCAAACCATCGATCAACATTCATTCCAATCCATAGAGTCATTCACGTAACTTCAAAATCAAACCCTTCATGCACGCTGTCTACCGGTCGTGCTAACTTTTCGTATACGATCCATATCTACTTCCTCGATTAAGTCATCCATTCGTATACCCTAACTTTCCTCGATTTAATTTACCTACTCAATCACCTTCGCATTTTATACTTGCGTAATCCTTAATCTCGTGCACGTTTCGTGCGCGTCAATTCTAGGTTATTCGAATCCACTCGTCAAACTTCAAGACTAAAACTTATTCATCGATACTCAATCTATGGCTTTGCATATGTGCGACGCTTGCTGATAGGCTCACCGACACCCCGAATCCTCAATCGATCGATCGATATTTCGCATACACCACTCAGGAATGAAGTCATTCAAAAAATCCTCAAAACTATCATTCGAATCAAAATCGACTTCTTCGAATCCCGTTCGAACCATTCCTCGAATTTTAAGCACGCACATCTATATCGCATCGACGATAACATCGTCGCTCGATAGCACCCCTATCGATAGTCATCCCACGTACTCATTCGAGTCTAACTCGTTCTAGTCTGACACAATTTGAATCCTGTACTCGACTTTTCTAAGGTCGTCGCAACTTTGGTGTATTTACCCAGCCCGACTTAGCCAACCTTGATTACACGAACCATCTTTTTGTTTTGTCAAAAACTATTTTCCTATGTTTTGCAAAATAGTTAGAATTATTGTATGGACATCTCGTAGGACAATTGAGAGAGAGCGCACCAACGATATCAACTTTGCGGAAGCAACGATTCAGAGTTTGCGGAAACAACGGAGTTAAATAATTCAATCGATAGTCCAAGGACATAAAGCCGTGCTCTGATACCATTATGTCACATCCCGCTCCCGTAGGAGCGATCGTCCTCGCTAAGGCGTGATGCTGCACGAGCCTAGATTGTGCTCGTGCAAGGCGGGTTCCATAACGGCCGATTTCAGCGGCTGCGACGGGGTTGTCGCACAGAAGTCCCATGCAGAGACATTGAATCATAGCAGCAAAAATTTAGAACAGACGCAGGTTATTCAAAGAAGCTCTTTATTGATATTGAAACAAGGATTACATTGGGGCGCAAGGCCAAGATTACAAGTCTCTCAAGCTCACTCATCTCACTTTACAAGTCACTCAGCTCTCTCTCATCTCTCAATACATGTCCCAAGCCAGCGGATGCTTCGGAAGGCGACGTCCATACATTATGTCCTGTATAAGTCATTACTCCATGCGGCCGCGCACTTCGAATCGCCAAGGAACTCCGTACCTCGACACATCCAAGCGAGCTCCGTGCCACGAGCTTCTACCTGTGCCTGTAACTGTAAACTATGTGGGTGTCAGTACTCAACTGTACTGGTGGAATGAGCTCCTCGCCCACCCATACAAAATCGACACGTTATTTTACTTTGTGCAACATAGTCCCTTCTTATCAATTGTCTTTCTACTCTTGCCTTAGGATCAGTTTTAGGACAGACGCCTTGGCCTATTCCGTGTTTCAAGACTATCCTGTGCTTGCAACATCGACGTTACCCTATCAAGTCGTGTTTGTCTTACGGCACTTAATCAGAGACGCAACTACGCAATAAGGCTCCATTTCCATGTGATCATGCTAGGAATCCATCGTGACGTATCTCGCAACTCAGGGTGACTAAACCATATCGCCGCCTCGCGGCCCTTGCTACTTTGATCACCAACTGACCCAATCAAGACTTGTGAATGTTAGTGTCACTGAACCAATTTTGCCTTGCGGCGGTTTTTTGACTTAAACTCAAATAACTCAACCAACTTATGCAACTTATATGCCGACAGATCAAGATTCGATGCCACCTCTCGTGCCGAAGCACGTCGCCTATGCTGTAGCCATTCTTAAGCCCAAACATTTGTATTCTAGCCGTACACACATTCAACAACTCAACTCAATCCAAAGGCACACACGCAGATTGCCGCCATGCCGACTCATCTATATGATTTGGTCACTGACTCCCAGAGCTATCATGGACTCCTCTAACTTTTGTTAGACGGGTGCCCTTTCAGCGCAAGGTAGCTAGCCCCGCTGCAAGTCCCCGCCTAACCCGTGCCCACCATAGCTAATTACTCGTTTCCAATCGCGGCCGCACCGGTCCCGTGGCCGCCGGGTTGCCGTGCAGGGAAATGACACACCTTGTCGACAAGTTGTCTATGACCATGCAAGACTCGACACAAACTGACATCTCACACAGTCATGCTACTTCTTTCTTCTGAGACCGTCTCGTCCACCTATAGCCGCGAGCATACTTCTTTCTTCTTAGACCGCCTCGTCGACCTATAGCCGTGAGCGTACTTCTTTCTTCTTAGACCGCCTCGCCGACCTGTAGCCGCGAGCGTTCTTTCCATGTTACCATATCATTTCATTCAACTCAATGCCTATTTGATAGTCCTTTCTCCAAAACTCATCGAATCAACCGTGGTTTATGTCTTAAACACTAAGTTCGTGCATCGTGCCTTAAGCCAACCATGTTCTATGCAACACTCCTGCCCAAGTCGACGGGCCTTGAGATCGTAGGACTACTTAACTTTGACAAACCGCGAAAGAGCGGGACGATACTTGTAATATCTTAGGTCGACCGGCATAACTTTGCCTAACTTAACTTGCCTGACTTAAACCCACAATGACTCGACGAGCAAAGGCTGCATCAAGCCTTGTATTGTGGAAACGTGTCGCGCATGCGTTCGACTTCTGAACGACCAAGTCATTTGGGTGCCTAGACTTATGCCGCAAGTCGTGCAATACAACTTAACCCGTCGGGCGTGCAGAGGCTATGCTACGCCTTGGGCAATGAGATCGTGCATGCTTTAGATAGCATTTGTGCGGGCGATGCCTATGAATTTGGCTAACTCTTAGCTTTGCGGCGAATACCAACTTTCCTTCTCCCAAGCCACGGAACGAAGGATCGAGTGTCATTTTCAAAGCACGTCGTGCACCAACCCTAAGCCGACCGTTGGACCTTTCCATATTCTAACTCAATTCGACCCGTTGGGATTATTCCCTTTAGCTATGTGGATTCGTCTCTTTTATTATCAAGCCTACTTGTGCAAGTTAAAAACATACGATTTATTATGTGAAGGAAAAGATGAGGCGAGTTCACCGAAACTACCCCACCTGAGCGTGCGATCGCCTCGACCGAGCGATGTCTTCAAGCAGCCGTTGCAAGGCTAAGTCCGAACGCCGTCGGCGTTTCGATTCCTCCGATTGACTGAGCGGGATGGGGCACTACACATAGCCTATCGAATACAGAAGTCCTCTGGCCAGAGTTATGCGCCCAAATACTGCCTTGGGCGCATGCTTTGGAAAACATCGCTGTTTTCTCCCAGTTTGGTCTTCTTTGTTTGTGAGCCTCGCTGAGTTTGTCCAGAGCATCGAACACTTCGATTATTGGCATCGTAGTATTTTCCTTTGCCAAGTTTCGATTGTTGAACACTCTGTTGTTGATTGCACAAGAGGGAAGTCGCTGGGCAAGTAGAGCTCGGAACGGTATGTGCCTTCTTCATATCAGGAGCCTCTGTGGCAGAGCTATGCGCCCACAGGAGAGCTCCATACGCCCACATGGAAGGCCTATGCGCCCACGTGATAGAGTTCTTCAGTTGCATATCTTCTACGACACTGGCAGGATAAGCACCATGAGCCTTCGAAAGCCAAGTCTTGCGAATGGAGTAGAGCCGTCCCTCGAGAGCATCTCTTCGAACACCTGCTGATCGTGTAACACCCAGTTTTCTAAATGAGGGTAATTTTGAAATTTTAATATTTTATTAATGATATTTAAATTATTATATGATTCTTGGTGATTTTAATCATTTAAAACTATTTTAAAATCATGACTTGTGATTTCGATGTGCTTGCTAGCGTAACCCGAGAGACTGTCTGACCTAGAGCCCAACCATGGCATTAGGATGATTTATTTTCACTTTTGAGCATGAGGGTATTTTGGTCATTTGGCCTCTTTGAATTATTTGATAATTTATTTAATTGGTGTTTTCAATTTTTGACTTGAACTAGTTGAGACTTGTAGACTAGCCTAGAAGTTAACCCTAGTTGGTGACCCTAGTCTAACTCAAGTTAACCTACTTTTAGTCATTAGAAATTAGTTTTAAGGTAGGGAGGATTAGTTGAGTGAAATTAGTTCATGACTAGTGACTTAAGTCAATGACTTATGACTTACCAATTTCAAGACTAGTAATTAAGCCATAGGCCCATGACTTAAGCCCAAAACCAATTTAAATCCACCCATGGCAGCCACTATTAGGTTTTCTCCTTGCCTATAAGTAATCTCTTAGTGTGTTCTTGCCTCTTTTTAAGTTTGCCCTAATTTTGGAGGAGAGGTATTTTTCCCTTTGCTCTAAAATCCCATTTTATTCATTTTAACTCCTTTTTAACCCTAGTATTTTGCATTAGGATCTAATTTATGTTTATTTACCGGTTTTGGAGGATCACCTCAGTTTGTGTGCCATTTGGAGGAATGGAGTTGCCATTTGGAATCTCTTCTTTGAAGCCTTTCTTGAGTTTTGATACTCAATAGGTAAACCATCTAAACTCCTATTTTTTCCTAATTTCTTTGCATAAGAGGTTAGGTTTAGGGTTACCTAACTGTCCACGAGATTTGGGCACAATTTGTGTCCATTTCGTGTCCGTATCGGACACGTATCGTATTGGTAATTTAGGTGTTTGAGAAATGCCACATAGGAAGTTATTTTCGTATTTTGAAAAGTGATTGCATGGATTTGTAGATCTAGGTGAGTGTATTAATTTTTGTAAAGGTGGTATGGTGTTTTGTGTCCTTATGTGTCATGATTTTTCACTTGGACACGCAGCACGAGCCCGTGGGCCGTGTCCTGCATCTCGGGGGCTGTATCTCGGGATACAGGACACGTCGTGACCTGAATTTTGGGGGAAGCATGGGGCAATATCTGCCACCAAGCTCCCAAAATTTGGGAGCGTCTCGTGGTGTACACGTAGAGAAATCCCACTTGCACTGGCCGCGAGCTGTCGCGCGCGGGCGGCTGTACGCGTACACAGGCACGACTGACACGGAGTTCGTGTCGTGTCTGTGTGTCACGTGGACACGTATCAGGGTGACACAGTCCTAGACCTACCCTAGGCGCACCTCTGGACACGAACACGGGTTGTGTCGTGTCGTGTGTTAGACGCGCGTGCACGCGTGCACGACGATTATTTGTGCACAGTGTGTGTCTGTGTTCGTACAGTTATTTGGACACGATTCGTGTCCAATTCTTGGACACGAAGACCCTAACTAGTACCCTCACATGTATAACATTAATAACCAACCTTTTATTTGTGATTTTAATGGCTATTTGAATTCGAAATTTCGAATTCCCTATGAGGCTGATACGACTGATACCCATTTGGATGAATGTGTTTTCCTGAGATTGATTCTTCATTTTTCCTGTTTTTTGATTATGTTAATGGTTAATTGGATTCACCAACATAAGTATTAGGTTAATAAAATATTGGATTGTGTAGGGTGTTCGAGAATTGGTTTCAAATGAAGTTTTTCCATATTTTGATACAATAGGCTGATACACAAACTAAAACTGATTTCTTGGGTTAAATTGATTTTTGTTTTCCTGAAATTATGCTGTTGAATGTTAAATTAGTTCATCTACACATTGGTTAACTGATGAATGATTGATGGGTTAACTTGGATTGTGTTAATACTATGGGTTTTGAATAGGGAAGTTGGGTTGGGGGTTTCCTGTCACTGGTTCAGGAAAAACTGAACCTGAGATTCAAATTCGAATTTAACACACTCACATTATTACCTAGCCTATGTTTCTCCTCACACACATTGTTCATTGATATGGTCACTCACACAAATCATACAAACAATCTACACACATCACTGAATTCCTAACTAACCCTCACTCTCACATTTCCCTCAACACATATACACACACATTCATATCCATACCATACACACAAAACTGAATTTCAATCACACATACACACAAATCATGTACACACATACCCTCTATCCTAGAAACCTGTCACACTGTTTCACACCTCTCCACACACACACACATATGATTCTAACAGACACATAGCTCACACTCCTCTCACACTCTCACATTGCCTCCACACAATGCACTACACACACATTATGTATCCTTTATATGTGTATATATATATATATATATATATATATATATATATTTTATATATATATATATGTATATATATATATATATATGTATATATATATATATATATATATATATATATATATATATATATATATATATATATATATATATATATATATATATATATATATATAGATATTTCCTAATCTATGTGTATGTGCATTTACATATATATATATATATATATATATATATATTTTTATTTTTTTTTATTTTTATATATATATATATATATATATATATATATATATATATATATATATATATGTGGGGAAATAGTTATACTAGCCTATGTGAATGTGTAGTGGGGTATGAGGTAGGAATCTCATTAGCCATTTGTGTTTGGCCCATGGCCCTAGGTAGTTGGCCATGGCATGTGGAGTGATACACTTGTGTATCACTAGGCTAGGCGACTTGTATGGTAATTGGTTAGTTGACCTAGATTGACTTGTTAAGCCTAGGTTGACCAACCTAGACTAGTTTGACCAAGTTTAACCTTGTTTGACCTAATTTGACCTAATTAGACTAGAATTGACCTAGTTTGATTGTTAGGGTTGACTAGAGTTGACTAGAGGTTGACTTTAGTTTAGATTGACCCCAAACTTCATGTAGATGCATTGTAGCAGTCTATTTCCTTATTTTAGACATGTAGTGACTTGTACTGTTCTATAGGAGACAGACACCACTCCTCGGACAGTATATTCTCTTCGGACATTCAGGATACCAGGCGAGTACATTCTCTGATCATTTTATATTTTGTTTAGGATTATTTTTCCCGCTTTAGATTATTCTACTTGATGCTAACACGTTGGTAACACGGATTAGTACTATATGGATCCCTTCATAAGATGTTATCCCTCTCCGGAGCATCAAATACTCTTGTCTCGTGTGTTTCACTTACATCATGTATCTCTTGCTTCTATTATCATAAATCTTCAGGAATCAGCTAGTGACTCATGTACTCTCATGATCACCGAGCCTTCACGAATCAATTCATGAATCACCCTATACGGGTCAAGTAGTTTAGTCACGAATCTCAATGTAACTTGACTGGATCCTTATGTATTGATTGGGGTACGGGGGAGTATGAATGGTCATGTAAATAATATCCAAAGTAGTATAGTCATGAATCACTCTTAGTGTAGTCATGAATCAGTCCTAAGCCATTCATATGTTCATCTGTACTCTGAATCACTAGCACTGTCTCTCTTTTATATATCATAGATATTTATTTACAGTCTCTTTTACATTATGCTATTCTTCAGTTTTCTGTATTTTATTCTCTAGCATGATTATATTTTCTTTCCTGCTATAACTTGTTGAGATGTATTGTGCTCGCTCCTGTCATGACTGGACCTGTTGAAATATTACAGAGGATGAGGACGAGGCGTGTTGTCCTACTTATTATGGGGCTACCCTAGATGACAGTACAGACTTGGACCAGCAGCAGGATCCTTTAGCTGTAGACGACACTCCACTAGACTAGGATGTTTTCCTTATGTTTTCATTCTGGATGACTGTATTATGATATTTGGGATTTTATGGATTGTTATATCATTTAGACACTTAGACTCTCTGGTCATACTTGTGGATCTTTTCATTTCAGTATTATCTATCTATCTTTCTATCTTCATTCTGCCTTAGATGTGATTGAGACTGTATATTGTTATGTCACCTCCATTCGGAGTGTATATACTGTACAGGTACCTTTATACTGTTAGATGATTGAGCTAGGACAGCGTTCTATCGCCGACACTACGGCGTAGGCTGGACGTACCCATGTCTCGTGCCCTTACTCTAGGGTGCGGGTCGTGACATATTTTTAGTGGTGGCCCATACAGGTCGAGTTTATGTAGTGGTATTCGAACTAGAGTACCACTACAGCCTGCAGTAGGATTAGGATTATTTTGAGGTACTCAATCACATTAGGAAAAACTCATAACTGGATTCCTTCCATCTAAATTCCTGATACTTCCTTGAATAACTGTCCTCCCTTGAATTATCGTTTCTATCTCAGTATTGATTTCTTGTTTGATCTGTCTCTAGGATGGTGATTGAGACACGATCGCATCGCTCTGGCTCAGCAGACGCTGGCGAGAGGCCTACCACCCCTCTCCCGATTGTGGATGTTGGAACCACATCACCCCTATTTCTGCTCATATAGGAGCGTCTGCAGCTTTTGGGAGTGCACCTCCACCTGTCTGGAGGTCTTCCCCCATCATTCCGGATACGTATCAGCAGCAGTCGCCATCAGGACCAGAGGACGTGGCACGGTTGTTCTCCTTCTTCCAGCAGATAGTGGAAACTCAGCGACAACAGTTGTTTAAGAGGAGACGGGACGCTCACGGTACCAGCAGCAGCGGAGGCCAGGCCAAGAGGCCTCATGTGCAGATTCAGCAGACGCAGACACCAGTAGAAGTTCAGCAGGTGAAGCATTAGTATCGGGGTCAGGACCCGAAGGCGATCAATTGTCCCTACTGCAAGAAGCTAAGACACATCTGGGACCAGTACAAGAAGAGGTTGAAGGTTTGCTATTTCTATGGGTCAGGTGCCCATCAGAAGATAGATTGTCCTATTGTACCTCCTTTTGAGGGAGCTAGTGGCAGTGCGGGCCCGGCCAAGATGCCACCCCTATAATTTCAGCAGCAGTATCAGCAACCGAGGGTCTACCTTCAGCAGCGGCAGTTTCAGGAACGTGTACCCTTTCAGCAGGTACACCAGCCTCAGAGGCAGCAGCAGGCCCTGGGACAGCAGCTTGTTATTATTTTCCCTTTCTGCAAGAGACCAGGACACGATTGGGGCGAATGCCGGAAGAGGCTGGGCAGATGTTTACTTTATGGAGGATCCGATCATCGACTGAGAGAGTGTCCTAAGTCATCTGGATGGACAGATCAGGGAGCAGGAGCTAGGGCTCCGGTAGGCCAACAGAAGGGATTACCCTTACCGACTCAGCAGCAGAGGTACATGCAGCATCAGCAGCAGGCCAGGGGAGGCCAGCAGGGGCGAGCTTTCACCGGGACAGTCGAGGATGCTCAGGCCATTGGAGATCTAGTTACAGGTTCCGTTCTTTTGATTCCATTTCTGAAATTGCCTCTTATAACTGCCTTGAAATTTCGATTCCCTCTGTTCCTTGTTTATTGATCAATTTTGTCCTGTTATTTTTGTGTTATGTTTGACTTTCTTCTGAGATGAATTATATGGGCTAGATCATCCAGTTATGGAATCTATAATCTTCGATAGTCGTGTTAGCTGGCATAGTGAGGACATATAGTCAGATTTAGGACCTATTTCTCGGGTGTGGGAATTTAAGGTTTTCGCTGCCAAGCAAGCAACAATACGAAAATTTTAAATACCATGATTCTAGAAGTATGTGCCTTGGTCAAGGACTCTGTGATTATCGTAGCCTTGCTTACTAGCATGACGAAGACTTTGAGTAACATGATTTTGGACAGACACATATGATTATCAGATTTTATCTTGAGAAGGTTTTTAAACAAATCAACTCTATCATTCCCTTCTGTTGTTATAAAATTTTATTCCACCATCAAATAACTTGGGAGTAGGAATATTTAGTTTATAGAGCTTATTCATATGTAGTTCTTCCATAGTGTAATGATATGATGACTTGTAGAGTGTCTGTACCCTAGAGATGATAGTTAGCATTGGTATTAGAATAGTAACCCATTGTAGATGGTTTTTCTGTTATTTATAATACCAACCAGTTTACATATAGGATGTTAGTATTCCTTACAGCTTTGATGATTTATTATTATTTTTCCCTTACCTTTCCCAGAGAGGCACCCATGACTAGAGCCTGTCCTTGAGTATAGTTGTAGCTACACCTAAGACTGAGAGGTCTATATACATAGATAGATTGCAGGTGATATTGGCATATAGGATATGGATTGATTGGTATCTATAGGCCATTGTTGTATAGGGTATTGACATATTGTTAGCCTATAACTGGTTCAGTTTTCTATTTTAGTTAAGTTCTCCTTGTGTTCAGTTCAGTCGTGTTTATAGACAGTATGCAGACCCTTCACTAGAGACCTTGTTCCCTCAGTTCATACTATTTCAAGTTGTTCCTGCACTCTATTGGTCCTGTGCTTCATGGCACACCCTGCACTCTTTATTATACACTGCACATTATCCTTGCATCCTGCATAGTATCCACTGCATAATAGTCTGCATCACTCAATTTCAATTCTCTTGAATTAATTGGTCCAGTCCCTATATCATTTTGATGTTCAGTCCATGAATGGGTTTTGATATCAGACTTTGAGAAGAATTACCACTCTCATGTAGTCTTGTTCTTGAACTTACCTGGCCAATCCACTTTAGGTTTCATGTTCCTACATTCCTTTGGTTCAACCCTTTACATAGGAGTAGCATGAGTAATTGGCCCTGCATTTGATCTGCTAGCCCTGTTCATTCCTGGTTCAGACCTTGCACATGTGTGATCATGGGTACACTTTCTTGCCCTACCTTCTTGAGTATTCTGTCCTATTTCTTACCTATAGGTAATCTTATATACACATGTGAGAAATGTGTATATATATGAGTTATGTGTGGTCCATGTTTCCTTGGGCTGCTGCAATTTGTGTCCATTATCCTTGGTATTAGATATATCTTGTGTATATACATATATGTTATATATTTATATAAGTGCATTTATTAGTGGTGGATAAGGGTATATGTCATTATACATGTATATGATAACCTTAGGATGTTCATAAGTGATATTATATATGGGATTAGGTTGGGTTATAGTATGCTCTATATAGATATATATTTATGTGATATATGTATATCGATATATAGTTGAGTAATATATATATATAATGATATGGGTTAATTGATAACTTAGAGTAGGTTGGTTATGACATTGAGTTAGCTTATAGAGTTTGACCTATATAATTGACCCAATAGTCTACTATTTACCAATGCTGACTTATTGACCTTGTTTGACTAGACAGTTGACCACACCCTAGATTTGACTTAGTTGACTAAGAGGGTTGACCCTTGACTATGTTTGACCTAGAAAGAGTACTACCATCTTAATTTCGAGGACGAAATTTTTCTAAGGTGGATAGACTTGTAACACCCAGTTTTCTAAATGAGGGTAATTTTGAAATTTTGTAATTTTAATATTTTATTAATGATATTTAAATCATTATATGATTCTTGGTGATTTTAATCATTTAAAACTATTTTAAAATTATGACTTGTGATTTCGATGTGTTTGCTAGCGTAACCCGAGAGACTGTCTGACCTAGAGCCCAACCATGGCATTAGGATGATTTATTTTCACTTTTGAGAATAAGGGTATTTTGGTCATTTAGCCTTTTGAATTATTTGATGATTTATTTAATTGGTGTTTTTGATTTTTGACTTGAACTAGTTGAGACTTGTAGACTAGCCTAGAAGTTAACCCTAGTTGGTGACCCTAGTCTAACTCAAGTTAACCTACTTTTAGTCATTAGAAATTAGTTTTAAGGTAGGAAGGATTAGTTGAGTGAAATTATTTCATGACTAGTGACTTAAGTCAATGACTTATGACTTACCAATTTCAAGACTAGTAATTAAGCCATAGGCCCATGACTTAAGCCCAAAACCAATTTAAACCCACCCATGGCAGCCACTATTAGGTTTTTCCCTTGCCTATAAGTAATCTCTTAGTGTGTTCTTGCCTCTTTTTAAGTTTGCCCTAATTTTGGAGGAGAGGTATTTTTCCCTTTGCTCTAAAATCCCATTTTATTCATTTTAACTCCTTTTTAATTCTAGTCTTTGCATTAGGATCTAATTTATATTTATTTACTGGTTTTGGAGGATCACCTCAGTTTGTGTGCCATTTGGAGGATTGGAATTGCCATTTGGAATCTCTTCTTTGAAATTTTTCTTGAGTTTTGATACTCAATAGGTAAACCATCTAAACTCCTATTTTTTCTTGATTTTTTTGCATATAAGGTTAGGTTTAGGGGTTACCTAACTGTCCACGAGATTTGGGCACAATTTTTGTCCATTTCGTGTTCGTATCGGACACGTATCGTATTGGTAATTTAGGTGTTTGCAGAAATACCAAATAGGAAGTTATTTTCGTATTTTTGAAAAGTGATTGCATGGATTTGTAGATCTAGGTGAGTGTATTAATTTTTGTGAAGGTGGTATGGTGTTTTGTGTCCTTATGTGTCGTGATTTTTTACTTGGACACGCAGCACGAGCCTGTAGGCCGTGTCCTGCATCTCGGGGGCTGTATCTCGGGATACAGGACACGTCGTGACCTAAATTTTGGGGGGAAGCATGGGGCAATGTCTGCCACCACACTCCCAAAATTTGGGAGCGTCTTGTGGTGTACACGTGGAGAAATCCTACTTGCAATGGCCGTGCGCTGTCGCACACGGGCGGCAGTGCGCGTGCACAGGCACGACTGACACGGTGTTCGTGTCGTGTCTGTGTGTCTATGGACACGTATCAGGGTGACACAGTCCTAGACCTACCCTAGGCGCACCTCTGGACACGAACACGGGTTGTGTCGTGTCGTGTGTCGCGTGTTAGACGCATGTGCACGCGTGCACGACGATTATTTTGTGCACAGTGTGTGTCCGTGTTCGTGCAGTTATTTGGACACGATTCGTGTCCAATTCTTGGACACGAAGACCCTAACTAGTACCCTCAAATGTATAACATTAATTACCAACCTTTATTTGTGATTTTAATGGCTATTTGAATTCGAAATTTGAATTCCTATGAGGCTGATACGGCTGATACCCATTTGGCTGAATGTGTTTTCCTGAGATTGATTCTGCATTTTCCTTTTTTTATTATGTTAATGGTTAATTGGATTCACCAACATAAGTATTAGGTTATTGAAATATTGGATTGTGTCGGGTGTTCGAGAATTGGTTTCAAATGAAGTTTTTCCATATTTCGATACAATAAGCTGATACACAAACTGAAACTGATTTATTGGGTTAAATTGATTTTCGTTTTCCTGAAATTATGCTATTGAATGTTAATTAGTTCATCTACACAATGGTTAACTGATGAATGATTGATGGGTTAACTTGGATTGTGTTAATACTATGGGTTATCGAATAGGGAAGTTGGGTTGGGGGTTTCCTGTCACTGGTTCAGGAAAACTGAACGTGAGATTCAAATTCGAATTTAACACACTCACATTATTACCTAGCCTATGTTTCTCCTCACACACATGTTCATTGATATGGTCATCACATAAATCATACACACAATCTACACACATCACTGAATTCCTAACTACCCTCACTCTCACATTTCCCTCAAACATATACACACATTCATATCCATACCACACACAAAACTGAATTTCAATCACATACACACAAATCATGTACACACACCCACTATCCTAGAAACCTGTCACACTGTTTCACACCTCCACACACACACACACATATGATTCTAACACACAATAGCTCACACTCCTCTCACACTCTTACATTGCCTCCACACAATGCACTACACACACACATTCTGAATCTCATAGCACACACACACACACACACACATGTTTATCATGACACACATGAATTTCCCTCACACACACTCACACATGACACACACACATTATGTATCCTTTACATGTGTATATATATATAATATATATATATATATATATATATATTATATATATAATATATATATATTTATATATAATATATATATATATATATATATATATATATATATATATATATATATATATATATATATATATATATTTATATATATATATATAAAATAATATATATATATATATAATATATATAATATATAATATATTATATATATATATCTATATATAGATATATATATATTTTTTTTTATATATTATATATATATATATATATATATATATAATATATATATTTTTTTATATATATATATATATATATATATATATATATTTTCCTAATCTATGTGTATATATATATATATATATATATATATATATATATATATATATATATATATATATATATAATCTATATATATATATATATATATATATGTAAAATAAAATAAAAATATATATATATATATATATGTGGGGAAATAGTTATACTAGCCTATGTGAATGTGTAGTGGGGTATGAGGTAGGAATCTCATTAGCCATTTGTGTTTGGCCCATGGCCTAGGTAGTTGGCCATGTCATGTGGAGTAATACACTTGTGTATCACTAGGCTAGGCGACTTGTTTGGTAATTGGTTAGTTGACCTAGATTGACTTGTTAAGCCTAGGTTTGACCAACCTAGACTAGTTTGACCAAGTTTAACCTTGTTTGACATAGTTTGACCTAATTAGACTAGAATTGACCTAGTTTGACTGTTAGGGTTGACTAGAGTTGACCATAGGTTGACTTTAGCCTAGATTGACCCCAAACTTCATGTAGATGCATTGTAGCAGTCTATTTCCTTATTTTAGACATGTAGTGACTTGTACTGTTCTATAGGAGACAGACACCACTCCTCGGACAGTATATTCTCTTCGGACATTCAGGATACCAGGCGAGTACATTCTCTGATCATTTCATATCTTGTTTAGGATTAATTTTCCTTTTTAGATTATTCTACTTGATGCTGACACGTTGGTAACACGGTTTAGTACTATATGGATCCCTTCATGAGATGTTATCCCTCTCGGGAGCATCAGATACTCTTGTCTCGTGTGTTTACTTACATCATGTATCTCTTGCTTCTATTATCATAAATCTTCGGGAATCAGCTAGTGACTCATACTCTCATGATCACCGAGCCTTCACGAATCAATTCATGAATCACCCTATACGGGTCAAGTAGTTTAGTCACGAATCTTAACGTAACTTGATTGGATCCTTGTGTATTGATTGGAGTACGGGAGAGTATGAATGGTCATGTGAATAATATCCAAAATAGTATAGTCATGAATCACTCTTAGTGTAGTCATGAATCAGTTCTAAGCCATTTACATGTTCATTTGTACTCTGAATCACTAGCACTGTCTCTCTTTTATATATCATAGATATTTATTTACAGTCTCTTTTACATTATGCTATTCTTCAGTTTCCTGTATTTAATTCTCTAGCATGATTATATTCTTTCCTGCTATGACTTGTTGAGATGTATTGTGCTCGCTCCTGTCCTGACTGGACCTGTTGAAATATTACAGAGGATGAGGACAAGGCGTGCTGTCCCACTTATTCCTAGATGACAGTACGGACTTGGACCATCAGCAGGATCCTTTAGCTATGGATGACACTCCACTAGACTAGGATGTTTTCCTTATGTTTTCATTCTGGATGACTATATTATGATATTTGGGATTTTGTGGATTTGTTATATCATTTAGACACTTAGACTCTCTGGTCGTACTTGTGGATCTTTTCATTTCAGTATTATCTATCTATCTTTCTATCTTCATTCTGCCTTAGATGTGATTGAGATTGTATATTGTTATGTCACCTCCATTCGGAGTGTATATACTGTACAGGTACCTTTATACTATTAGATGATTGACCTAGGACAGCGTTCTACCGCCGACACTGCGGTGTAGGCTGGATACCCATGTCTCGTCCCCTTAATCTAGGATGCGGGTCTGACAGATCGAACTTCATGACCAACATCTTCTGAGGCTCCCCACTTTATCGGTATCGGATTGCGTCACCACCTTCTCGTCAGGGAAAAAGGTAGTCCCCAGCAGAGTTGCCATTTTTGTGGACACACACAAAAAAGAAGAAGAAACGTTGTCTTTTCTTATTGGCGCAAGGCACCACAAATCGAGTACGCCTGAGAGATCCTGCACCGAGGATCCCCAAGTACAAAGAAATTCTGGGGAATGGGACGATGGAGATCGAGCAGTAGTTGCTCCTTTACTCCGTTGACACTCCGATTTACAAAAGTGGGAGAAAACCTAAGAAAATTGCTAACTCTCGCTCACTGGCAATAACGGCAACAATTTGGCTCTTGAAATGCTCTCCGTTCTGTCAATTTTTGTAGAGGGGACGCCCTCAATTTTTATAGTCATTTTGTACTGAAACGACTGTTCTGCGCCCAAAGGTGAAAAATATAATGATTTTATTGTGGTTGCATAAACCCCTTTGGGCGCATAGGGTGTAGGCACATGAACGCTGGATGATCGTGGGTAGATCGTAGGGTTGACGTGGAGTTGATGTGGCCGTATGCTTCGGTGTACGATTGCTCGTGGAGACTGATGTGGCCCATGCTTAAGTGCACGACTGATTATGGATGTTGGCCGAGTGTAGGGATCTGCTGCCTTGGGCGCATAATATGGAGTAAGTTTATGTGCCCACACTTGGGTGCATGTTTGATCTGCATGAAAACAATATCGACGCATAGCCCCTTTTCGATCATGTGGGCATTTAGCCTCCCTTTGGTTATGTGGGCGCATAGTATTCTTCTTCATGTGGGGTACATAGTCTTATATTTTTTATCTTCTACAGCCATCCTCTAGAAAGTATGCCAACACGAGCATCTGGCACGAAAGCGAAGCTAGTGACTCAGAAGAAGAAGAGGACACTCCCCAAGATACTACAAACGTCTGTCTAATGGCAACGTCTGACAAGGTAACAAATGATCCAGTTGATGACTTTACTTTTGATGAACTTGGAGATGCTTTTATTGATTTACTTGAAGATCACAAGAAGTTCTTAGTAAATACAAACACACAAAGGATAAGATTAAGACTCATGAAGCTGAGATTCATAGACTATCATGATTACTTGATATTGTTTGAGATACTTCACCCACAGATAACACTGAGGAGTTATACAATCAAATAAGCTTACATGATGCTGAATCACGTATTGAGAAACAAACATATGATCTTACCGTATTCAATAAAGAGCTTACGGAAGAGAAAAATAAGTACAATACTGCAGCTGTAAGAATTAGAGCTTTGACTGCCAAATATGATAAATGTATACTGCCTCTAAAAGATTAGAGACCAGGTGTGCAAACAGGTTATTCAACCTCAAACTCAGTCTCATGGTCATAGCACTTACACGAGACACAAGACTACTCATCACAAGAATACACGCATAAAAACACATATACACATGTTGCACACAAACATGCTTTCATGTACACATATTCTCATACAGCATGACAATCACCCACACATAGTCATCATTATCATCCTGTTCCTAACACAAAAATGTATATTACATGTCACTACTGTGGTAAATATGGACACACAAATCAAAAGATTAGTTGATTTAAACATATATGCATGGGTACCGAAGACTAACATTTCAGGACCCTCAAGAATTTGGGTACCAACGGTCACATCTACTCGTAGTGTAGGTGGACCTTCTTTCATTTTCTAGAAACAAATGGATTCTCGATAGTGTGTGCTCGCGACATATGACTGGAAATATAAATCTTTTCGCAACACTATCGATGAAAAGGGAAGGATATGTATTCTTCGACAATAATCTAAAAGGTTATATTATAGGTAACGGTACTATTGGTAATCCTCCCTCTCTTGTCATTAAAGATGTCTGTTTAGTAACAAGTTAAAGCATAACTTGCTCAACATTAATAATCTTGCTGACAATGGATATGATATTAACTTTAGGAAAAAAAATACTCTATATGTTTTAGATCATCTGGAGACATCACTTTTGAAGGGATAAGGGAAGATAACATTTATATATTCTCTCTCTCGAAGGATACTAACAGTGCAAGAATATGCCTCTACGCTACAAGGATGAAAGGTTACTATGGCATATGCGTCATGGACATGCAAACATGATACCATATCAAGTCTTTAAACCAAGAAGCTAGTAAGAGGACTACTGGACATCACATTCAAAATGATACGGTATGTGCCGAATGAAGAAAAATAAGGCGATAAAATCTTCATTTAAATCATCAACTCTGTAAGTACTACTAGACCTTTGCAACTTCTTCATATAGATTTATTTGGTCCTAGTAGAATAGCCAGTCTTGGTGGAAAACTCTACGCCTTTGTGATTATTGATGGCTTTTCTCACTTTACTTGGATTTTCTTTCTTTCAAACAAAAGTGATACTATTTCTATTTTTGAAGTTTTTGCTAAAAAGGTACAAAACGAAAAAGGCTTCATGATTACTCGAATCCAAAGTGATCATGGCGTGGAATTCGAAAACTCTGATTTAAAAACTTGTGTTTTAAATGGTTTTAATCATGAATTTTTTTGTCCTAGAACTCTCAACAAAATGGTGTTGCAGACGAAAGAATAGAACTCTTGGCGATATGGCCAGAGTCATGTTAAATCAATTTTTACTTCCAAAATATTTTTGGGCAGAAGCTATAAGTACAACATGCCATGTCTTGAATAGGGTTTTGATTCGACATATTTTGAAGAAAACTCCTATGAACTTTGGTTTGGTAGAACACCAACTATTTCTTATTTTATAGTGTTCGATTGTCGCTGCTTTATCCTAAGACAACTTTGGCAAGTTTGATGCCAAAGTTGACGAAGGTATTTTTTTTGGATATGCTTCCAAGAGTAAAGGATACAGAGTGTTCAACAAATGCTCCATAATTGTCGAAGAATTTGCTAATATTACTTTTGATGAGAATAGTCGTACAACAGCTGTTCCTGATGACGACGATGACGTACATATCAAATCTGTAACTCCTACCTCTAAGGATACAACATCTGGAACCAGGTCTCTGGACAGCTTACCAAAGACGTTCTGCTTCACACCAGAATACCCAAAAAACTTGGTAATAGATGAGATATCAAGAGGAGTAAGTACTCGTTCATCTGTTAGAGATTCCATAGCTAGCATTGCTTTTATATCCCAAATAGAACCTAAAAATGTTTTAGAAGCTTTTTCTGATGAATTTTAGATATCTTCAATGCAAGAAGAACTCAACCAATTCGAAAGAAATCTGGTTTGGGAACTTGTTCCTAAACCTGCAAACCATTCTATCATTGGCAAGGTGTCGACTACGATGAGACTTATGCTCCTGTTCTACGGCTTGAATCAATACGCATGCTTTGTGCCTTTACAAATTTCCAAACTTCAAACTCTTTCAAATGGATGTCAAAAGTATTTTTCTCAATGGATTTATTAAAGAAGAAGTTTTCATAAATATCACCTGGTTTTAAAAACTATAAATTTCTGATCATGTTTTCAAGCTTAAGAAAGCTATTTATGGCCTCAAACAAGCCCCTCACGCTTGTTATGAACGCCTAAGCACTTTCTTACTTGAAAAAGGCTTTTCGAAAGGGAAGATTGACACGACACTTTTTATAAAATCTATTGATGACATAATTCTATTAGTACAAATTTATGTAGATGATACTATCTTTAGGTCCACTAGTGAGGTATTATGCCAAGAATTTGCCAAGTGCATGCAGAATGAGTTCGAGAGGCATGATGGGGGAGCTTAACTACTTCCTTGGATTGCATGTCAAACAAAACACAAGGGGTTTTCATCAGTCAATCAAAGTATACAAAGGACATGCTGAAGAAATTTGATCTTAATAACATCAAACCAATCAGTACTCTGATGGCTACAACAACAAATTAGAACCTAATGACAGCGGCAAACCAGTCGATCAATGTAACTATCGAGGTATGATCGATAGTTTACTCTATTTAACTGCTAGTCGCTCTGATATAATGTTTAGTATTTGTCTATGTGCTCGTTATCAAGCCAACCGTAAGGAATCACACATGAGCGCAGTTAAGCATATCTTTCGATACCTTAAAGGCACTATTACAGTAGGCTTGTGGTATCCCAAAAATCACATCCTTTGACCTAATCGGTTATTCGGATGCTGATTTTGCTTGATGCAAAGTCGACCGTAAGAGTACCAGCGGCACGTGTCATTTATTAGGAAAAGCTTTAGTTTTTTAGTTTAGCAAGAAACAAAACTCTGTCGCACTATCCATAACAGAAGCTGAAGCTGCAGGACGTTGTTGTGCTCAGATTTTGTGGATAAAATAAACCCTAGCAGACTAAAATTTATTTTTTAAGCACATTCCTATATTCTGTGATAATACTAGTATTAACTTGACTAAGAACCTTATATGTCACTGACGCGCTAAGTATATAGAAATACGACACCACTTTTAAAAATATCATCAATTGCAAGGCACTATTAATCTAGAATTCATTGACACTGATAATCAGCTAGCAGACTTTTTTACTAAACCACTTGTCGAAGAGCGTTTCAACTTTCTTCGTTGAGAATTGGGGATCTTGGATGAAAATGTCGTACCATAGGCCTTACCTGTGCAAATACTTGTTAAATCAAATTTATATATGTTGTATTGTTTTGGGTACAAGCCGAAAGAGTCCTTCTGTCAACAAGACGTAAAATCCTAAGCAACATGGTGCCAAGTGTCTTCGACTATCGCTAGCTGGATCTGGCCCCTACAGCTAACCTAAGACGATTCACATATACTGAATAATGATTCACAAGACTGTCGCATGTTCTACCTATTTTATGGCCAATAAAATCCACTATTTTCAATTCGAGACCACATTTTCTACTTTTTTGTGCCCATCTTTACACTGTTTGGAGTTCTAGATCCACAGGGACAGAACTCGGGCCGAACTCTGCCTATGGCAGAATTCGGGCAGAACTCGGTCTGGTGGGTTCCAGAACCTTCAGCCATTCTTGGTCGTCCGATCTGCTTGATCAAAGCCCCACCTTTTGCTATTGCATCCGGCACTACTTTATAAAATCATGAATTTAAAACCTCTCTCTTCATCTTCCATCTCTCTCCATCCACTTTTCTCAAAACCCTAACCCTAGATTTTTAATTTTGGTGCTCTCTCCTTTCCAAACTCAAGATTTTAAGCTTTTGGAGGATTCTCTTTCATCTTGATCAATTCTCTTTGAGGTATATCTCTTGTAGCTTCTCCTCTCTACTCTCCTTATTTTTTTCATGGCACCTAGACTATTTTCAAGAGGAAAAAGGAGCAGAAGTGAAGCATCTTCATCAATCCTCCTCCTCATAATGTCAATCCCCCTCACCCTTTATTTAATCCACCTCCTTCTCCCAATGCCGACACCTATAATGAGCACATATTTGTTTCGTTAGAAGCTTCTAACGAATGGTATTCAGACTTTTGTGGTCGTAGTGTGGAGCCGGGTCATCCTACCAATTTTACCATCTTTTCTGAGTTTGACCCTAATTTTAAAGACCTTTGTCTTGATAAACTCGTATCTACATCTTCAAAACTTTATCTTAATTCCATACAAATGTTTTATTGCAATCTCACTCATGATGACAATAAAATTTATTCAAGGGTAGCCGGTATCGACATTGAGTTCGATTACTTCGACTTGGCGGAGTATTTCCAACTCCCTGAACCTAACTATTGGGAACGCCTTGTTGATGCTCGTGACTTCAAGTTTGTTGGCGATATCACTAGAAGGTTTTAAGGACATGATGTGTGAACCCAATACTCACCCTCGTAAACTTTGTGCCAAATATCTCAACCAACACTTTTATGAACTTATAGTATCATATTCTCTTCTATTTTGCCTAAAGCCGGATCTACTGATGAAGTCACTTTCCTTGAGATTACGACACTTTATTATCTTCATTTCACCATCCCATTTAACATTCCACGCACGATGATGGACTAGATGATTCGTGCAAGGAAGAAGCCTAAAGCGCTTGTCTATGCTATGTAGCTTCCTATGATATTTTTTCATTCAATATTCCATTAGACGAATGTAAGTTTTTAGGACCTCCTGCATATCTATCTAACGCATGTAGGACTGTTTGCACCTTTACCTCCTGTTCCTATTGAGGAAGCATCATCTGATTCTGATGCCCCTCAATATGAACCACCTGCAACCATGGATTCTATCAGAGACATGTTGCGCGACCGCTTCCGGTTGGAAGATGATCGCTACACTCAGCTGGATTATCGAACCACACTTCAGATCACTGCCATTAGCAACACTCTTTATGACATCCAATACAACATGGCAAGGCATCACACTATGCCTTTTCCTACGGGTCAGGACCCTTCTCGCGAAGGCTACAGGATTGATAAACCTTGGGCCATGAGGTATCTGGATCATGATGCTGCTTTTGTCAATCCTCGTCGCTCTGTCAGCGAGCCGTCGAATTTTGTCGGTTCATCCCGTCCTTCTGCTCATTCATGGCTGTGGTCTACTACGTGATGATGTTGCTGATGCACTTTAGTTATGCTTTCTAGTTTGTAGTTTCATTTCATGACTCTAGTTATCTTTCTGCTTTGTTTTATTTCATTTCATATGTATGACTACGAGTTTCTCATGATGGATTATCAAAACTGCTAGATTTCTCTATTAAAGTTTGGTATGTTGTGTGTTTCTCTCTTCACTTTGTCTATTTTTTATCCCGTTACGGGGGAGTTATGCGCTATTTTTCTAAATGACAAAGGGGAAGAAAAATAGCATACTATGTGATATTTGATGTGATATTGTATATGCATTATGTTGTACTTGGATAGAGCTTCGTATCAGGACGAAATATTCAGTTGTGGGGAGCCACGTCATATGTGCAAGTTATC